>CH002827.1:2893129-2914555 GCA_000149265.1 Ciona savignyi | reverse complement strand
TTCATTAAGTTAGTCTGTATTTAAAGTCTAGTCAGAACTCGTTAACAAAGTATAAAATAATGATAATACAGATGATCAAGTGGTAATGTCAAAATCCTAAAAATCGTCCCCAAAAGATTTTAAAAAAACGCCCCAAAAGATTTAACGTGATTGAACATTTTCTTTTTTTGCTATGGAGCGTAACTGAGACTAATTATTTTAGTGGGTTTGAGTTTTATGGGTTTTTTTTCGTAAAAGTGATGAAGATGGTAACGGGACGCCCTCATTTTTTGTTCGTGTTTAAATTCTTTATTGACTTGTGTTGGCGTAAAGAAGAGGTCGACAACCCCTGGCATGTACGCCGCAAGTAGCACGCAATAAAGAGCTTTTTTTCTGGTACGCCGTTTAATTTCGCACACGCACAAAATCTATACTATAAACATGTTCAAACCTCAGCTTCCTTCAGGACACGGGCCGACTTGACCGCTTTATCCCGGTTCCATGATAGCTCAGGGCGCTGGAGTAATGGGCCTTATATGGCCTAAATACCTGGTCCCGGTGGCTACTGTGGACCCGCCCATATTAATGTAATGTTTAAACCTGTGCAAAGTTTCAGCCTCGTAATTTCGCAAATTGTCCACATGTACCACTTTGGACTGGATTGGACCGCGTATAAATATTGTAATACGACCCGCACCACAAGGTATGGACCCGTCCATCCTTTGCCCAACTTAAAATTTACTCTGGATGGGTAGAAATACCACACCCAATCGCCGACGCTAAAAGCACACAATTTTACATGTTTATCATAGTTTCGTTTTTGCGGATGAGCAGTTTTCTTTAAAGTGTTTCTTGCTAATTCAAAGGATAGCGGGCTGGATCTTCGTATTTCCTATACAAATGTTATATAGCATGGATGACGTGTTTGGCGTGGTAATCCCACCATCACATTCAGTGGTAAGTCAACTATTCTACCCAAGTTTGTTTGGTGTAAATCCGGTGCTATCGTGAACTGACGATCGGTAGGCCGTGCACAGGTATGGTAAATGAATGGCCCAATCGTTTCGCTCCTCATTAACAAACATGGAAAGCATTTGGGCAATTGATCGATTAAATCGTTCCGACTAGTCCCTCAGATTGTGGTCGATAAGGTAATTGTCCAAGTCTTGTGGATATCGTACAGTTCGCACAGATTCTTTAAAAGATGAGACTCGAATTCCCTTCTCTGGTCAAAATGAAGCTGCCGAGGTGAGCCAAATCAAGAAAACTAACCACTCGCCAAAACCTGTGCAGTGGTCGTTGCTTTCTGATCTGGAAGAGCACAGCATTTAATCCATTAAGTAAAATAATCAGACGCTACCAGTATGTTATTTGTTTCCAGATTTGGTAGTTTGTGGTGAGCCTAAAAATCAATAGCAACCCGTTCCATAGGTGCACCGACTAGCATTTTATTAAGCTCGCTGTGATGTTGGCCATGCGGAAGTTTTCGTTGGGAGCATTGCTTATATTATATGTTTTATCTTGGTACGTGTTTTTGGTGCGTGCGCTGATTACTTGATGATGATCAACTCTTTGACCTGTCGCATTTATCGTTCGTTATCTTACCCGCCAAAAACCGTTGGAGTTTAACGCCTATTTGCTTTTATATGTGACCACTGCATTGTGTTTTAGTGGAGTTGTGATTTTATGCTGCTTACGTTAATACAAGCATTTTTATACATATCGATGAGAGCTGCTGACTACAGGTTATCGAGACCCTGCCTAAAAGTGTAACACTTACACCAACGACATCAGTTCTTCACATCATACAACCGTCATTCCGAATCAGTAGAACCGTCTTTTAAGTCTCTCCTTAGTTGGCGTTGTCCCAAGGTATATCCAGCTGTTCTTGTGGATTGAAGGTGATTTGTAGTGCATTCGCGGCTTATGTCATAATTTTTGCAGATTATATTGGGTTATTTTAAAATTGGTGAAGTGGGCGCTTAATGTGCGCTCGGCTGTTCCCTTTTCCTCCTGTCAATCATTTCCCCTGTGTGTAAAACGGACCTATATTTCCTATATAATTACGGAATACGTGGCGAGCTCATTTTTGATTTTCATTATCAGAAACGCGTTTTGGAATATGGACCAAAATAAATCGCCTGGTTGGAGCGTGGCTGTGAGAACCAAAATGTTTCGTGTTGAACATTTTAGAGATGTTAGCATGTTTTATTTGTATCGTTGGTTTTGTATAGTATACCTATGCATGGATTTACTACAAATTCCCATGGGAATTCCACACGTATTTATAATTGTCTTGCTGAATATTTTGTTTATATTTTGTGCTTGGGAAGTTACGACTAGTTTCCTGTTTTTGGAAGCTCAGTCGATGAATCGTTTTTCGGGAGTTCTGTTTAACGCATGCAAAGCCTTGTTTACAAAATGACCACACTTTAGCCAAAGGCCTGTTATAGCCAAAGCGGCCGACAGAAACGGTTAAAACTTGGACAGCAGTTTCACAGAATGACCCCAACTGGTAAGTCCGAACAGTTTAAACCAAACTGAACGGTCGCCGTTTCCAAGATGGCGTATAACCAAATAAGAACTCTATGCGCGGGATGTACGGTCGTGTGGCCAAATGGTTAACGCGACCGATATATACATATAACAACTCTTACACAAAAAAACGGTTCTAGCGACGAGCCCATCACGAGTTCAAAACTTGGCTCGGTAATAAAAGAAAACAAAAAACAAAAACTCTATGCGCGGGCGGATGTGACGAGTGGAAGCCTTCCTTGATCATTGTTTTTGTTTGCTGAATGACAATGGTGGTGAGTCTTCTCTCGTTTGTCAAGTTTTATATTAGTGAAGCAGTGCTTTTTAAAATAAAGGTGTTGATTCCGTGTGTATCTGCTGACTGTTTTGTTGAAAAAAAAGTTGCCGATGTACGAAGGGGTATAGGGTCAAAATTTTTAAGTAAAATTCTGGAAGGTTTTGACTTTAGGTTGCAGATTCAAGCTTCAATTTTAAATTGAACAGAATCTAAGACTGCCTATGTCAGGATTTTAAGTAACAGTTTTTTTGCGGGGTCAGTTTGCATTGGAGAGATAGGAAGAATAATTAGTTGAACGCCTCCTTTAGTTTCTGCTTGCAGACACAAACGTGTACTGTAATATCTCTACGTCGTCATTACATTTGGAAAAACAACAGGCCCGGATAAATACGACCACCTAGGTACCAGACCATTTTGGTCATAATATCCTAAAGCGACTGAATTAACGTAGTACGCCACTAAAGTCCAAATACCTTCAAAATCATCGTTTAACCAAAGTTACAGCGTGAAGTTGGCAGTAAACAAAGTACAGTACTGTGACAGTACAAGTGACGGTAAAATTAAGTACTGTACAGTATGTAAGAATATGTAGCGATGTGACTGTTTTGCCATTAAGACCCGTTACAGAGCGCACATGCGGCATGCATGCGTACAAAAAAACAAGCATGTTAAAAGGCAAAGTTATTGCTGTGTGGCAGAAAAAATACTGTACTGTAATAAGAAAGATGAAGATAATGTGGTCATATTAAAAAAATAATTTTAAATGGAGAAATTCCGGACTGTACCAAATTGGTTATAATAAGCGGCTGGTCATATTATCCGTAGTCATACTAAGCGGGGTTTACTGTAATGTTATAAAATACCCTTTTGGTCGTAACAATGCCATTGTTATCGCGGTTAGTGCAATATCTGCCAACTACAGCATTACCTATACGCTAAAACACACTTTTGACAAAAACATATGCAATCCCATGCCGGCTATATTATTGAAGTAAAGAAAATCCTTTCCTGAAATGGCAATTTTTTTTCAGGAGAGGAATTCCTTTTGGGAACCACTGAGCAAGAGCATCATGTGCGGCGTCATTGCCAACTTTTTGTTGCACTGTGGTTTTAACGAATGCCTCATTGCACCCAATATATATATTCTAACGTTTAAACATTAAACTTGTCTAGACATAATAAACTTATGTAAAAAAAATTGTCCTGATTCTTTAATGACGCAGTAGCAATGGAAGAACTAAGGACTAAGGCAGTTGTTATCACAGGTAATAAATAGCTTGGTGGTTTATTGAATTCATGATAAACTTGCTCAGGTGCCTCATGTGGCCTTGGTGAAGGAATCGCTCGTGCCTTTGCCAAGAGGGGAGCTGCAGTTGCCATCTGCGGAAGAAACCAGGAAAATCTATCTAAGGTTGCCGACAAATGCACGTTAGACGGAGCAGTCAAGGTATGGTTATTGGCGCCTTATTTTATGCTATTTATGGATTTGGTGTAATAAAATCATAATTTTATATTTTAATAGGTTGTGAAAATTGTGGCTGATTTGCTTAATATTGACGATATGTAAAAGTTGGTAGAGACTGCAGTGGCAAACCTTGGTACGATTGATGTTTTAGTCAATAATGCTGCTGCTGTGGATAGTGCTATCCTAGAAGAAGTAACTATTTTTGCTACCAGGGATTAAATAAATAATAATTCGATGATGGTTCGTTAGGTAAACATTGAAAACTTTGATCATATCTTCCAATTAAACATACGAGCTCCATGCTACCTTACGCAGCTGTGCTTGCCACACTTAAAGCAAACAAAAGGTAAGCAGTTTACCATTTTTTTTTAATTATTCAAAATTTATATTACATAAAGGCTGCGTTGTGAACATATCTTCAATGGCAACATCAGTGTGCTTGCCGCAATTTCCTCTATACAGCATGTCAAAGAGTGCTTTA
Source organism: Ciona savignyi (assembly GCA_000149265.1). Lineage (NCBI taxonomy): Eukaryota > Metazoa > Chordata > Ascidiacea > Phlebobranchia > Cionidae > Ciona > Ciona savignyi. The sequence goes on along the minus strand of CH002827.1, from coordinate 2,909,818 downwards.
GATCACTTTACAAAGATGGCTGCTTTAGGTAAGACTATACATAAGTGAGATAATTATGATTTACTAATTGTTTTATGCGTTTATTTAAAAAAAAAACGGTATCCTACAACCTGACATCCAAGAATTCAAAAAAATAAACCAGCGTAAATATGCTTGAATCTTTTAAGAATTTTGTAGTAGAATGTGGCAGCGATATACTTCCCTTGATTTATAAAAACATGGAACCGACCGTTCACACGCTTTATGGCTAAATTGGGGTCCATTGTATATGGACCAAAGAATAAACCTAATTTTGTAGATATGTTTTGCTATAATATTGTTTTTATTTTTTAAAGTACAAACACCGCATTTCTGGGCATTTTTATGATAATAGCTGCTTATCCTTGATCTGTAATGTTAGAATACGGGTACAAATGGTTTTCTCAGGTGTAAGTAATTTTAACAATAACTGGTTGTTGTATATTTTATATTTAAACAATACCTCTATAATTAACTCCTTACTTCTGTACAATTGTGAATTTAATTGATGTGTGTTATAGTCGATGGGCATATACTCGTCGCACACTGTGATTAGATGCATTAGAATAATTTATAAGAAATCGTCAACCGTTAGACCAAAGGAATTACCAAATTGAGTTACTCCGTCAACAATATTTCTTTTAACTGAACATGAATTACAATTTCGATCTGGTAACTCAGAGACAGTTTCATTCAGAAACAAATTTGTTAGAATATGGTTAAAACATTTGAAATGTTATACAGCACGATCTAGACATGCTAAAATTATACACAGCACGATCTAGACATGTTGAAATTTTACACAGCACGACGTAGACATGCACATGGATAAGTTTTTTTTTTTTATTCAGGGGTCTATCCATAGTGCACAAAAAACTGTATAAAACTTGTATATAGAATATAGCGATTTTGGTTATAGGGACCCTGTTTTTTATGTTTTTACTTTTGATTTACGCTCTGTATTTTTTTCCAGAATTTGCAAAGTACGACATTCGAGTGAATGTGAAGTATGTAGAATTATGACAGCACATAGTTTCGTATTTAATTGGGTAATTTCCCAGTCCTTCAACGATTGACACTGAGATATTGCGAAAAGTTATCGGGGAGGAAAAGGCGTCGGAAATAGTTGAATTGCACGCTAGTTACAATCCGCTTGGTGAAACCCTTCTCTCCATCGAAGAAGTGTCAGAAACCGTCATCTTCCTAGCATCATCGGCTTTCAGGTGTATAACAGGGTCGTGCCTCCCAACTGACCGCGGAAGGATCTTATTCGGAAGATAAGAAACATTTATTGCCAGTAATCAACCTCTACCAATATTAAAATTTCCCAAAATTATTTTACACGAAAATTACTTGTTTGTTTATTTGTAACAAAAAATAAAATACAATTTTGACTGCCTTATTTCTGTAATATTCTATTTACACGTTTGATTCATGCCATAAATGATTCGGTCGTATTTATCGCTAGACCACAGGATCGATTGTTAGCGAACATAATGTATATATGAATGATCCGAAATGTTGGTATAGTGTATACACAATATATGTATATATATATATACGCAAAGCTTAAAATGTCTCTTTTTTTGTGATCAATACCCTATGAGGTCTTTGTTAATAAACGATTTTATTTAGCACAGTGTTCATTTTTGGGGTCAAATATTGTATGCTTACGGAGGGGCCCAGGTCCCAACCAATCAGAAAAAAATTCTAAGCATTGGATTTAAAAATCCTAGAAATTTAAGCCAAAACAATTTTTCAATTCGGAAAAATTGTCAAAAATGCTTTAATTTTAAATTCTGATCCAAGCTTCGATTTTAAATTGTAAAATATCTAAGACTTCCTATGTCAGAATTTTAAGTGACAGCTGTTTTGTTAGGTCAGTGCGCATTGGAGAGATAGGGAGAATAATTAGTTGAACGCCTCCTTTATTTTCTGCTTGCAGACACAAACGTGTATAAAATTTCTGTGTCGTCATTACACTTGGGAATACAGAAAGCGCCGATAAATATGACCACCTCGGGACCAGACCATTTTGGTCATAATATCCTAATTCTTAAAAACCGAAGTCGCCATAACCGCGACTGAATTAACGTAGTAAGCCACATGAAGTCCAAATACCTTCAAAAAGATCATCGTTTAATCAAAGTGACAGTGTGACGTTGGCAGCAAAGTACAGTACTGTAACAGTACAAGTGACGGTAAAATTAAGTACTGTACAGTATGTAAGAATATGTAGCGATGTGACTGTTTTGCCATTAAAGAGCGCACATGCGGCATGCATGCGTACTGAAAACAAGCATGTTGAAAAGGCAAAGTTATTAGTGTGTTGCAGGAAAAATACTGTACTGTAATAAAAAAGATGAAGATAATATTGGTCATATCATCCGAAATTTGGTCATATTAAACGAAGAAATTTAAATGGAGAAATTCCGGACCGTACCATATTGGTTATAACATGAGAATGTAAGCACCACTATTTGTAAAACACATGTTGTATGCCATATATAAATGCTACAGGGTCCCTAACCACGATTTGTATTTTATATACTGAGTATGTAGCTTGTTTCTGCAAGCATAAACGCATGGGTCCCATAGTTATCAAACCACACTTCTTTTCCATGTGTAGTTAAAAAAACAATAAACGTCTTAAATTTACGAGTATTTCACCACAAATGTTTTAAATTAAACCTTCTTTTCAAGCGTTGTAGCCTAGTGATATGAAGCTAAATTTCCAAAACAGCCCGATTTAGTTTCATGGTTTCATGGAATTCCACTAGGTTTAGTAGATGAGTTTCTGTTTTTACATATGTGAGTCATGTTATGTAACAATTCCTTTTATTCTGATGAAACATTATGTAACAATTCCTTTAATTTGTCGACTCCTTGTTGGAGATGTCAGTGCGATATGGCATGCCTCTCACAATCATAATTTAGGAACATATCTTCGTTTTTAAGGGAATTACCTATGTTTTCTTTTTTTGAGTTGGCACAAAGTGTCTAATGGTCTACCATTTAACCAAATCTGATCAAAATTAGACCAGCCGTTCAAACGCTATGCCCTAAAAAGCTAATTTATTAGAAAAAAAAACGTTTTGGTTTTTAACGTCTCAAGGGAATTCCCCTGGATTCATTACTCAAAAATGTTTGTTTTTGCATATCAAGGCCATGTTCTCTTACAAATTTTAAACTTTCATTGCGATTCCAATACTCCTCTTGGTAGATGTCGGGCGACATGGCATGCTTTACTTAGGGTAACTCCCTTAAAAACGAAGATATGTTCCTGACTCATGATTGTGACAAGCATGCCACATTGCACTGACATCGTTAAATTGGATTAAAACTTTAAGAGTGGTTAGATCACATGACCCACATATGTAAAAACAGAAACTTTAGTTACTAAGCTCATGGGGAATTCCCCGAAGCCATCAAAAACTAAATCGGGCTGTTTAAGGAATTTAGCTTCATTTCAAAACAGCACTTGAAAAACAGCTTTAAGTTAAAACATTTGTGGTAAAATCTTCGAAATCTAACACGATTATTCTTTTTTTAACAACATATGGAGAAGAAGTTTGGTTTGATAACTATGGGACCCATGCGTTTATGCTTGCAGAAACAAAAAACTACATACTCAGTGTATAAAATACAGAATGTGGTTAGGGACCCTGTAGCACGAATATATGGCATACAATATGAGTTTTACAAATAGTTGTGGTTAAACACGTGGTTGACACTCTCTAGTCTTATATTTATGGGTCCCATTTGGAAAAATGGGACACATATTGTTTTTGTCCGTTTTTTTTTTCGTTTTTTTTCTTTTTTTTTTTCGTCAAACGCTTGACAGGCATGGCTTGTGGCAACGACATCTACCAGAAGGGTAATGGAATCGCAATAAAACTTTGTCATTGGTTAAATCACATGGTCTAGATGTGCAGAAACCAAAATTTTGCGGAATATACCCAGGGGAATTCCCCTGGGAGGTGAAAAACCAAAACGGCATCTTTTTTAAAAAAATTAGCTTTTTTGGTCATAGCGCTTGAACGGCTACTCCAATTTCAATTAGATTTTGTAAACTGTAAGGACAACAGCCACTGATATACCACTTAAAAGAATTAAAAAAATTACCCAGGGAAATACCCTAAAATACGATTTTGTTTTCAAATCATGATTGTAACAGGCATGGGTTGTGGCACCGATATTTACCAGAAGGAGTAATGGAATTGCAATAAAACTTTGTCATTTGTTAGACAACATGGTCTGATATGCAGAAACCAAAATTTTGGGTAATATACTCAGGGGAATTCCCCTGGAAGGTGAAAAACCAAAACGGTGTTTTTTTAAAAAAAATAGCTTTTTTGGGCAGAGCGCTTAAACGGCTACTCCAATTTCATTTAAATTTGGCAAACTGTAAGTGCATTAGCCAATGATATAACACTTAGAAGAATTAAAATAATTACCTAGGGATATACCCTAAAAATAAGATTTTGTTTTTAAATCATGATTGTGGGAGGCATGGGTTGTGGCACGGACATCTACCAGAAGGGGTAATGGAATTAAAATGAAACTTTGTTATTTGTTAGACACCATGGTCTAGATTTACAGAAATCAAAAGTTTGTGATTTTAAAACATTTGTGGTAAAATGTTCGTAAATCTAACACGCTTATTATTTTTTTAACTACACATGGAAAAGAAGTTTGGTTTAATAACTATGGGACCCATGCGTTTATGCTTGCAGAAACAAAACTATGACAGTCCGGTTAAAACTTTCAGGAATGTTACATAACATGGATCTGACGTGTACATATCTGACATTAACATATATTGTGTAATGAACATTAATAACAAGATCGGATTGTTACCTCAGGGACCCATACGTTTATGCTTGCAGAAACAAACTACTAACCCGGTGTATAAAATACAAATTGTGGTTAGGGACAATGCTCGCATATATATAAATATATATATATATATCATACAAAATGTGTTTTACAAATAGTGGTTTTAAAACACGTGGTTGACACTCTCTAGTCAAAGTTTTGAAATTCCTTTCCAGAAATGGAAAAAATTCTCCCAGTGGACGAATTCCTTTTGGAAACCACTTAGTAAAAGCAAACGCGACCGATACATATACCTACCTATACAAAAAACGGTCCTGGTGACGAGCCCATCATGTGCTCGAAACTTGGCTCGGTAAATAAAAAAAAAAAAAAAAAAAAAAAAAGCATCATGTGCGGTTTTACGAAACACGTCATTAGCAACTTTTTGTTGCATTGTGGGTTGAACGAATGCCTCATTGCACACAAGATATTCTAACGGTTAAACATTAACTCACCCATGTTAAACGAGTACACCTGAACTTGTCTAGACATTATAAACTTTGTAAAAAAAATTGTCCATGCACTAATTTCTTAATGACGCAGTAGCAATGGAAGAACTAAGTAATAAGGCAGTTGTTATCACAGGTAATATATAGCTTGGTGGTTTAATGAAATTATGATATACTTGCTTAGGTGCCTCTCGTGGCCTTGGTGAAGGAATCGCTCGCGCCTTTGCCAAGAGGGGGGCTGCAGTTGCCATCTGTGGAAGAAACCAGGACAATCTATCTAAGGTTGCCGACAAATGCACGTTAGATGGAGCAGCTAAGGTATGGTTATTGGCAGCTTTTAATTTATGCTATTTATAGATTTGGTGTAATGAAATCAAGTTTACATTTTATATAGGTTGTGAAAATTGTGGCGGATTTGCTAAATATCGACGATATGAAAAAGTTGGTAGAGACTGCAGTGGCCAACCTTGGTACGATCGATGTTTTAGTCAATAATGCCGGTTATGTGGATAGTGCTACCCTAGAAGAAGTAACTATTTTTGCTACCACGAATTAAATAAATAATAATTCGATGATGGTTCTTCAGGTAAACATTGAAAACTTTGATCATATCTTCCAATTGAACACACGAGCCCCATGTTATCTTACGCAGCTGTGCTTGCCACACTTAAAGCAAACAAAAGGTAAGAAAAGTTTGCCATTTTTTAAATTATTCAAAATTCATTTTACATAAAGGCTGCGTTGTGAACATATCTTCAATGGCAACATCGGTGTGCATGCCGCAATTTCTTTTATATAGCATGTCGAAGAGTGCTTTAGACCACTTTACAAAGAACTCTGCTTTAGGTGAGACTATTCGTTAACACAATGTGCAGATAATTTGGAATAGTTTGAATTGTTCAATTGTTACCACACCAGGCAGTAAATAATAACGCGTTTTTTTCTAAATCTTTTATGGGTAGTTTGCAGTAACTTAAATACAAATGCATGTGAGGCATTAAAAGTGGAAAACTAAAAGACAAAATTATACCTTCACAATGGCGCCTTCGTTATTCATTTTATGTTTACTCATACAATCTTAAATCAAAATAACACATTGAATAACCTGAAAGAAAATACCAAACCATAAACCGCTTATAAACACACACCTCAATTATTAACCATCCAAAAAAACTGAAAAAATACACTAAAGAAAGATTTTACAATTTAAAATGTATGTGAAATTTTCAAGGACAAATAGAAACAAAATGTTACAAAAAAATAATGAACTATAAAAAAAACTACTGTACCGGTGCAGTAACAGTTGTTATGGGTTACTTTCCTGAAAAATGGTCAACTACATCAGAATAGTCTGTTATTCGTATTTAATTAACAAAAAATGAACTTTTAAAAATGTTAGCTAATAAGTTGAAGGTGTCTGGAACAAATGTACTGTTAGAATGTATTCGCGATACTTTTTTGAACTCCTTTAATTAATAAGTATGCGCTTAATTTGCCTTTATTTAAGGACCAGAGAATAGAATTTATTTCGTGCAAGGTCGACGCTCATGTCGCTAGTAGTTTTTATAGTTCACGTTGTACAAATTGTTGTGAGCAATATTTTGCTTATAGCGCCTAGTCTTGTTGTGAAATGTTTTAAATACGCATACGAATGAACTGGTTGTCTAATATGTAAGTAGCCTTCACAATGATCAGTTAGTTTTTACATTATAAAAATGTAACGAAACTCTTTTACATTTGAAACCATAATTTTGTTCATTAGTGAATACAATTAATGTGTGTTATCCAATGAATATGTAAAGGGATTCATTATAGTGGTTGTGGTTGATCACTAATCTCTAACAGTTAGATCAAAGGGATCAGACCAAACCGTGTTACATCGGCAACACTATTTTTTTAACTACACCTGGATAACTTATTTAAACATGCGGAAAGGGTTTAAAGTATTACGGCCTAGACACGTAAGAAATAACCATGTGGAAATGGTATATAACTATATATTGTGGTTAGTGATCGTGCTTTACAGTAAAAATAAATTTTACAAATCGCAAGCACTTCATTAACGCTCTCTAGTTTTTTTTACAGAACTTGCAAAGTACGACATTCGAGTGAACGCTATCAAGTATGTAGAACTATGACAGCACATAATTTCGTATTTAATTAAGACCTCCTTCCAGTCCTTCATTGATTGACACCGAGAAATTAAGGAAAGTTATTGAGGAGGAAAAGGTGGCGGAGGTGGCGAAAGCGGCTGAATTGCACGCTAGCTGCAATCCGCTTGGTGAAACCCTCCTCTCCATCGAAGAAGTGTCAGACACCGTCATCTTTCTCGCAACATCAGCTTCCAGATGTATTACGGGATCGTGCCTCCCAACTGACCGCGGGAGGATCTTATTCGGAAAATAAGAAACATTTATTATCAGGATATACTAAGTAATCAACCTCTACCAATTTTAAAATGTTCCAAAATTATTTCACACGAAAATTACTTGTTTGTTTATTTGTAACAAAAAATAAAATTTTGACTGCCTTATTTCTGTAATAATCTATTTACACGTTTGATTTTTAATGCCATGCCATAAATGAATCGGTCGTATTTACCGCAAAACCACGGGATCGATCGTTAGCTAACATAATGTATATATGAATGATTCGAAATGTTGGTAGTGTGTACACAATGTATATATATATATATATTTCCATAGCTGAATTTCCTGGACTCCCAAACACATATGGCTCTTTTTTGTGTTTAATATCCAATGAGGCCTTTGTTAATAAATGATTTTATTCACCACAGTGTTGCATTTTTGAGGTCAAATATTATATGTTTACGGAGGGGTCCAGGTCCTAACCAATCAGAAATATTATTGTGTTTAAAAAATTCCCGATATCGGGAATTCTTTTTAGGGATTTTTAAAAATAATTTAGCCTAAGGGTCGTGCTAGTTAGGATTCCTAAAAGTCTTAACCTGATTAATTTACACGTTCTACCAAAAAACTTCGAAAGAAACACATATTTAAATACATGAACCGTTTTTCCCGGAAATTTTCAAAATCTTAACCTTCTTAAAATAGTGACATGCCTGCTTTAACGGCCCATAATAATAACGAACTTACAGTTCAACTATTTATTCTTCGTATCTCACCAATGCAAACTGACCTCACAAAAATGGCTGTCACTCAAAATCCTCACTTAGAAAGTCTTGGATTTTTGCACAATTTAAAAATTGAAGCTAGGATCTGCAACCTAAACTCAAAACCCTTCAAAATTTTATTTAAAAAAGTTGAGCCCATACCCCTTCGTACATCGGCAACTTTTTCCTAACAAAACAGCTAGCAGATGCACAATCAACACCTTTATTTCAGAAAGCACTGCTCCACTATTACAGATAAACGAGAACACCGGCGCGCAGCCAGGCACATGCTGTTTTCAACCAAACAAACATTGGGGGACCACCACCATTATCGCGTCAATTTGTGGCCTTTATGTGTGGTCCTCTTATCCACCCAAGATGAAATTTACATTTGGCCAAGGTTAGACCGGCTTATATGTTGTTATGTGGTCAGTGTCACAATGTTTTAATCCAATTCGCCTGCCAAAGTAATCCATGTGGATAATATTTACCTCGATCATTGTGGACTGGATCGAGTGGTCAACCACCAGCCTTTGATTATGTCTCTATAATTAAAGTATTTCAGGATAGGAAGATAGGATATTGTATATCCCCATAAGTGGGAAAACCAAGGGGATTAACACACGGGCGATCGTCATATCACCTCGCGACAAACCGTAGGGTTACCGAAGCCATTATAGTGTGTTGTTTAAGATTCACACGTCTCTTCAATTAAGTAGAACCCATTAATTTGCTGGGTTCATGCAATGTCTCGCTAAATGCCTTGCCCAAGGACACAACCGATCAGCTAGCGACTAGTTTTTCGGGGGTTGTTTGGTCATAAATTATTTTGTATCAATTACGCGCATGCCTTAAGCTCGGATTGCACGCTATCCCACTGCAGGAATAGAAGTAAGTTGGGTTGAATGTAAAATGAGAAAAAAAACTACCAGATTTCAAAACCTAGCATCCCTTGATAAAGTACAGTAATGAGTAAGTGTGTAATATTTCACTTAAAACACCATTTCAACAATAGTAGGACTTCATTTAATGTAAGGGAAATAAACGATAAGCACACAAATAGCAGCAATTTTACACAGCATAATGGAACTTTTAAACATTGTACTGAAAATTCTGTGCTTTTACCTAAAACAATATATATTCTTTGGTTTATCTTCTGGGGTCGGAACAGGACAGTCATAAAACACACGTGATTAATTGTAAATATACCAGGTTTAAGATGGGAATTAATTTGATATTTGTACACCTGATTAATTCTATTGAGTTTTTACAGTAAAAGGTGGAGATTTTATTACCCTTAGATGGTTTAATTAAGTGTATTTATTTACGATTATTCCCTTTTAACTCATAACTTATGCTAAGCTGTGGCCGAATCTTCAGCTTGGAATGTGCACGTAGTTTTCTCAGGAAAATAAACTGGTAATAAGTGGAGTTTGAAAACCTCACCACCAAATGCCAAGCCAGCAGACAAAACTGCTGAAAACTAATGGAATTTAAAAGAATGAATGTAATTGGAGAATGATAAAAATACACCTGAGTTTTTGACACATTCCATTGATAATATGAGTACTATTAAGGAATACAGGTTGAAAACTCACAGAAATACATACTTAAGGGCACCTTAGAAAAATACGCAGATTTCTTTTAAAAAACTTTTACAAGAATGTTACAAAACTTTAAACACAACAACAGAATGTGCAGCTGACATTTACAAGGTTTGAATTTATAATATTGCCTAAAAACTAATTTCAAACATTTTACAAATATTATCGAAAACGAATTGTAACAAATTTGAGCATCAGTAAAAGAGCGTTCACAGAACCTAATGTATTGCACAGGTGAGAGGACTAATCTATGGTTTGATTATAATTTGAAAATTATCAGAGTTTTCAGTCTTTACCAAATGAACCGAAAAAGAGGATTCATCTTTCATTACCGAAACTACATCATCCGTTACCAAAACATGAATGTTTTTACGGAGAGGCTGATAGAGAATTTGGTATACCTGCTGTGGTCTCAGTGTTGTGTCATCAGGAAATAGGCACTGAGTCGTCGCCTTCATAAGTTCAGCTACACTTGCTTGTTCAAGATAGTAAGCTTTATAAATGGAAAGGCCACTTTCGTTGTTAGAAGCAGGTGTAAGATAGAGAGTTAACCTTGGGTGAACAGGCTTTGATCTTAGCGAGTTGTACAGCCTTATACCATCAGCTTGCCCACATATAAGTGTGGTGTCATCCCTTGATAGTGTAAGAAGATCCATAGCTGAGAAATTGCTAAAAGTTTTCATAAGATTGCCAAATCGGTTTCTTTGCAACCATTCCTGCGTTTCTGCAACAGTTGCATTTACCAGAAGCACGTCTGACTTAAGTACTGGACTTGATCTGTTGCTGGTTTTAGTGCTAGCAGTTATTGGCAGCACCATAGACGTTTCAACAATTTGGTTGTAATTAACGGCATTTAAGTTTTGACGTTCAGCTAATGAATTACTAGTGAGTGACTGAGTAATTGCAATGTACTCGGTCTGTGGAACTATCATTTCAGTGACTGAGTCCCCAACTCTGCTCTGTTGCTGTGTTGTTGTATGTACCACAGGAGACATTTGATCTGTAGATGTTATAGTAGGCATACATTCACTTAAAAGTGTGGAGTCATATGATGGCTGATATTTTAGTTTTTCCTGTGCAGTTCGCCTCTCCATCTTATCCTTATCTGTTTTCTGCTTACGATCAGCGCCCTTTGGTTTAAAAACTTTAATTTGACAGCTTGCAGAATGAATGTACCGCCCATATTCATTGTTATTTTGTAATGTGTATGTATCTATCTGGATACGAAATGGAACACCTTTTTCCCCACCATGCTTCCGCACTGTAAATTCTGTACTGATGCAGTTTACCTGTATCCACACAGATGCTTCTGTGTCAACGTCCCAAATAAATTCAACCAGATTTAATTGTTCTGGGTGCTCCCTGGATTGTATGACCCCCACAGACATTGGAGTGTCAATGTTTAACATTCTATCTCCTGGCCTATTGAACTTCCACGTCTGAAATTGTTCATATTCTGTGTATTGCAACCTGCGGTCATGAAACACAACCCGTAGTTGACTTTTTACATGTTTTACAGTTCCCAAATCAGGAATGTCCCGCAGCTTTTTTAACTTTATTTCGTATGGCATTCCTTGGTTCAGATATGTTAAAGTTTCTTCATAAACTTTTGTAGCTGGCGATGTTGGCGCACATAACATGTACTGCAGTGGTGGTAATCCTTGGTTCACAAGCAAACTTTCTTGCTTGAAAATAGGCAAGTTTAACACTTCACTCATGTTGTATGCATTTGCTCCCAGTTCCAGACCAAGGCCAGACAAGTTTGTGTCAAAATCCTTGACCAAGTCCGATTCAACGCCATCCATTTTAACCCAAGCTACTGGTACAAGATCTTTGCCCTGCCCACTGCTATCCTATAAAAATATTAATGTCAGTTCTGTTGAGCCGAAGTATTGGATACAATAATAATGTCTATCCTGGCTAGGTAATTAAATAATGGTGTTGTAACATTTTAAATGCATTATAATGTTACAGCATAGAATAGTCTTATCTTTATCTCCGAGTTGGCAAAGTGCAGGGCTGTTTAAACATGGTACTGGGTAACTGTCAGATTATTTTAATTCCACTGTCAGAATACTGAAGCTATTGTATTGGGTTGATTAAGATCAGTTTTTGATAAACCTATTAAACCTCTAGTGTGCTAAGTACATTGCCCAAGGGCCAAGGCAAAGAAGGTAGCTATTTGGTTTTGATCCCACCACCTTTTGGCTGGAGATATGAATCTATGAGCTTTGTTGTTAACTGCCTTGCTTAGTGACACAATGACAAAACCATGCAGCATAGTGAACAAGCCACAAATGTGAAAGCTGTCTGGTGAAATCTGTGTGTATATTTTAGACAGGTATGTACATTATAAAAATGCAAAGAACATAACTTACATGGACTGATAAATTTGTGTCAGTAGTAGATGTTGTTATTGAATTGTCATCGGCTACATTTTCTGCATTCGAAACTTGAATGTTGGCTTCCTCAGTATTTAATTCCTGCAAAGATTCTGCCAGCATGGAACTTTCTATTACCTCATGTGAGTCAATGTGGTCTGAGTTTCCTTTGTTATGCAATTGAGATATAGTAGAAAGAAAATCTCTTGAATTTTGAGTAATGTGTTCTTTGGTTCTTCCGCTTAAATTGGTGTGCCTTGAGATTTGAGGCAAGCCAACAGTAACCGGAACTTTTCTCTTCAAGATTGTCTGCTGCTGGCCGTCCTCTAAGTATTGAAAACATTGAGTGTCTGACTTTTCAGAAACCAAATTGCCAACTGCTTGCCTTTTACTTAACTCACTATTGGATGGGGCAACCGTAGGTACAACAAGCAAGTACGTTTTTGAAGAGGAGGTGACCGATTCGTGTACAATTTTGGAAGCCAGGATTGCTAGTTGACAGATACACCTACTTTTTTACACTTGTGCAAATCAGTTAAATACTTAACACTTCCTGACAAATATAGAGAAATATTTAAACCAGAACAAATTTTATGGACATTTTATTAAATATCCAAAGCCCATTATTAGGGGAGAGTAAGGAAATTAGCAATGAAGGACTTATCCATTTTTGCTAACCCAACAATGAATGCAAGGTAATCTATAAATAGTCTCTTGCATTTTCCTATGTAATGATAAAAGCACATATACACACATTATATTAGGTCACAGCGTTACAATTCTGAAAAAAGTAAGAGCAAGAAGCTAATAATCACTGACCCATGTAGTTTATATCTGAGCTATACAATCGGCTAGCCCGTATGGAATGTACGTCAATTTTCGCCGAGATCTCGAGTGTGCACACGCCAAATATTTAAGTGTGCGGTGTGCAAACGTCCAAGAGTGCACACTTCAAGTGTGCACAAAATCTCCTTATTATTACTATTTTGTAAAAATCTTAAACAAACGTATTATTCTATTCTAAATCTATCGTGTCCATCAGCTAACATATCTATCTACGTAACAAAAAACGTACTGACAGTAAATTACCCGAGGTAGGTTTACAGGTTTGTTGGAAATTATACGATGTTTATACTGCCAGCTCACGAGCATGTGTGAAATTACCCAAGTGTGCAAAGACGCAGGGAATAAAAAATCTCGAGTGTGCAGCTGCCGTACTTTCCATACTGGTCGGCTAGGCTCTATTTAAATGGGTCATTTGTAATTAATTAATGAATTAAGTTTTTTATTATTGTTTTTGCTAAAACAATGTTTGATGAATGTGTGAGCCATCTCAACCAAATAAACCAGTGTAACTTGGATGGATGCGTTATTTCTATCCTAACTTACCCACTGTTACAGAGTTGTTTGCATGGTTTTATAAAGTATTGAGACGTTACTACTAATTAAGTTTAACCCGACAATCCAATGGCACAACTAAACAGCTTTGCAATCAGTCCTTTCTGGAATGGTTTCGGCTTAAACGGGACAGTCACCCACCCACCAAACTATTCACCTAGGTCTGAAATAATTCAAATTACAATGAAGATCTGAATTGAGTACGGTAATAAAAATAATTGTAAAGTTTTAATGTTTCCTTTAAAACACCTATTTTAAAAACCTGATACCAATATACGAATCAAGAAACTGTATGCATTAAGGTGGGCAAGTGATCTTCCAAAACTCATTACTCTGCAAATCCACATTTGTTCACGAAAACAATTGGCTGTGTAGGTGGCGCAACGTACACTTTACATCACAAAGAAATAAGGGTTAATGTTTAATTGTTGTTCAAAAATAATTTTTACAATATGTACGGCATTTTATTTTTTATTTTAAAATAAAAATAATTTGCCGCGTTAATGGGAAAATAATAAAAATGCGTTAAAACAAAGTAAAAAAAGTTAGTTTTTATTAAGTTCCCCTAGTTTGAGAATATTTTAATAAGGGTAAACAATGGCGGTAAATTGCTACACAACAGAGTGCAGTGTCCGAGTTTAAAAGCTTTACATGATGAAACATTGGATAGTTATATGCTCTTCAGTGTGGTATGTTGTAAATTTATTTTTCTTAGTTCAATCTACATTCAGTCAGGACTCTTACCAACCTATCAAATATACAGTTTTTACAAACAAGTTGGATTCACCATTGCAACATTTTTGGGAAAGTACTGGTCTTTGCCCACCGTTACCCCACACAAATGCATCCCATTTTCTACTGTCTAAAGATATGAAACTGAATATCTTACTGATTAGTTCAACACCTCACACCGGGATGAAACGTCTTCGTGTCCATTGGCTTCTAGATTTGATTACGAAATCAGGGAAAAACTACAATTTCGTGTACCTTGATCAATTTATCCAACTTTTACATGAAAATTATTTGTATCCTGGGTTTGAACTAATGGGTAATCCTTCTAATCACTTCTCGGATTTTGACAACATGACACAAGTACGACAATGGCAAAACCTTGTGCATTCTGTAGCCGAGAGATACATTATCAAGTATGGCAAAGGGTATGTTAAAAATTGGTTATTCGAAACTTGGAATGAGCCAGATCATAAAGATTGGGATGGTATAAAAATGTCAGTAACTGGATTTCTGAAATATTATGATGCTTGTTCTGAAGGAATTAAACAAGCTTCAAGATCATTGACTTTTGGTGGCCCAGGTGCCTCATGCCGTGATAAAATATTCTCAAAAAGATGTTGGGCTCTCTTCAAGCATTGTGTCAATGGGACCAATTATATAACTGGTAAAATAGGTAGCCGACTTGACTACATATCATTTCACAAGAAAGGGCACAGTGATGCAACTTCCATTTTGACTACAGAATTAGAAACCATTACAAAAATTCATGCCGCATATAAACCACTTGTAAATACACCAATTGTAAATGATGAAGCAGACCCTTTGGTTGGCTGGAACAAGTCAATGCTTTGGAGGGCAGATGCAACATATGCAGCACTGGTCACCAAAGTTATTTCGGAGCATCAACATCAAATTATTGCAAATAAAAGCAGAAAACATATTAATTACATGTTGTTGAGCAATGACAATGCATTTTTGAGCTATGCACCACATTTTTTTACACAAAGAACTTTAAATGCCAGGTTTCAAGTCAACAATACAAATCCAAAATATGTGTTTTTAGTTAGAAAACCTGTACTTACTGTAATGGGACTGCTAGCCAAATTAGGAGATGTTCAGTTAAAGCAAGTTATAACCTCTAAGCAACAAAACTTGACCCTTGGTGGGGTTTCATCTGTTTGCACCAAATGTCAAAACCTAGAAATTTCAACTGTCATATATAATAGTGAAAATGTCCAAACATCAAAGGTCATCACCAAATTAAATTTGGAATATGCAAGTACAACTACCAAGTGGCCGTATCATTTTCATGCAAAACAAAATGACAGTATACGGCATATGTTCTGTAAACTTGACAATGTTTTGACCAACCCCCATAAAGTGTGGATGGATGCTGGTAGTCCACTTTTTCCAGAACCACATTTATTTTACAAAATGCAGATCGCTAGTGAGCCGTACTGCACAAATCCCAAGACTTTCAGACATGTTGACAAATTTGATGTTAGTATGCATTTACCAAGCATTTTGTTGCACCAAATTTGTGAAAAACCTGCCAAATTACTTGCAAGTCCAAACAATCTACAATTGTGTAAGATATCACAAAAGCAAGTGTTGATAAAGTGGCAAGATTCTAACATTCAAACCAAATGTATCATGACATACAATATTGAATTTGCAAGCAATGGACTTAACTTTCAAACGATAAACAATAACAAAGTTTTGTTTAATTCCTTTGTTCATTCTGCTGTTACACATCTCTCTTTATCAGGCACTGTGTATGGTCATTATAGGGTACAGGCTATCGATTTCTGGGGTAGGCCTGGACAGTATTCTAAAGTAGTAAAATATCATCACCATTGAAACTTTACCCTTTATTTTATATTCAAGTCATTGTGCAATGCTCTAAATCTAAGGTACAAAAATAAAAAAACTAAAATTCTATATCTATTTACATTAAAGTAACAACCCAAAAAATATACAGTGTCATGTGTGTCAAGGCGCTTCATAATTAAACAAGTACAAATACACTTGTGCACAAATGAACTAAAATGAAGTAGTATAACATTGCACAGCTATTGTATAAAAAGATGAAGGAG
>CH002827.1:2817649-2892964 GCA_000149265.1 Ciona savignyi | reverse complement strand
AGTATCATGTACAGTGTTTAATTTATTGAAAGTAAGTGTTTAAACAGCCCCAGGCAAAGTTTTTTTAAACATCACATGAGGATTCTGAACTGAACCCCCATCATTATTTCTGAACATTCTGAACCCCATCTCATCATCATTTTATTGGAGTAAATGTTTAAACAGCCCAGGCAAAGTTTTAAACACTTTAAACATCACATGAAGATTCTGAACTGCTCGCACCACCATCGATATCCCTTATCGTTTTTGCAAATGCAGCTTTTGGCCACGGAGATATGTTACGTCGTGCCCTAAAATTAACAAGTTTGGAGATCAATTACTGTAATTGCTATTTGTAAATTCATATAACCATTTTTATGTGTGCTCTGAAAATATCATTTTATTTTTACATTTTTCACCTAAACCATGTGCTTCACCAATATATTAAATTCTGTATTTCATATGCATTTTTTATTACATACTCATTACATTTTTCATATATTATTTGCAGGTGTTTTAGAATCATATTAAAACAATAGTAACAAACCTGGTTTGAGCTTGTTCCATCTGCAAATTGATCTTCTCGATTTCCCCATCTCTTTCCTCCACGATGCGCAACATTTTGCGATATTGGTTTTGGGATAAATCCAACTGTTAAATCAAAAATAGAATTAACATTTTAACATTTCTCTATATACACCGAAATATTAAAAAAAAAAACCTTATCTATATCTATAAAATCATTCTGCCCTAAAGCAATTTTTTTCGTGAAGTGTACATCACATTCTACTAGCCTTAGCTACTTTAACATGGACATTCATTCACCAACTAGCTAGGACACAATCGACTAGCAAGCGACCAGTTTTGAAGCTGCAACCTTTTGGTTGAAAGGCTACGCACTAAATCACCGGACTAACCGGTTGGACTTTTTAGCAAGTTATTTTATCATTTTATAAATACTTTCATTTGGATTTCCCAACCCATCAGGAAAGAAACTAATGACACATTCATATGTCCCCAATATCCATGTGACCAGATTTTAAATTTTATTTATATATATATAAATAAAAAATATTTCTATCCATTTTGAACTTGACCAGCCCATATATAATTTTTTTTTATTTAAAATTTCCCCAAAAAATATCGGTTTGATCACTGACCTCATCTTCTATTGAAGTTTGCTGTTTCTTCATATCTTCGACACGCGAGCGCAGGGCTCTCACTTCGACTTCATGCTGCTCTCCACGCCTCCGACTGTGATCCAACTCCTCTATGCGGTCATCCAATAATTTCTCATTGCGTGCAGATTGCCGACGCAAATCATTTAACTCCTAAAGAAGTAATTTGCTAGTTTAGTTATTTGTGTTTTTGAGTAGTTTATGCAGTAAATTATTAGTTGTTTAAATATGCTGTGCAGACCTCTCGAAGTTCATGAAGCTCTGCTTGTGTGTGGTGCAGTTCATTCTCTCGGTCTTCGGCATTCGTTTTAAACTTCCGTTCTAATTCCACTTTTAGCTCTTCTCTGTTGTTTTTCAACCTTTTGTTTTCACGCTCCAATTGAAGTTTCTCGGTTTCCAATCTCTCCCTTCTTCCCCACTCCAACGTGTTTTCTTCTTGCAGCTTTTCAATCTAAATATATAAATTCGTAGAGGGTGGACAGTGTTTCAATGTTTTTCCTTTGTTTCCTTCTTATTTTCAAATCCATTCTCTACATATAATTGACATTACCTTTTTTACATAACCCAGAAATAATGTTAAAAATTCGTTTTTTTAATGTAATGTATAAGCTCAGCAGGCAAACCTTTGATTCTGACATACCCACACATATATATGTTAAAAAATCTTAATAGAAGGTACAACCCAATCTTCTATTTTACCTGTCCTCGTAAATCATGAATTTTCTTTTCAGTTTGATTTCTGTTTTCAAGTTCCTCATCTAAACTTGTATTAATCCGGACCACCTCCAATCGATGACTTTCTTGCTTTCTGGAGAGCTAGTTACAAATATTTTTAAAGACAAAATTGAAAAATGTGATTGGGTGTTATTTATACCAGTGTTCCGCAAGACAATGCTATTTGTGTGCCTGGGAAATTTTTTTTTTCAATAATAAGTATTTTCTGTCAGGCCTGTACTATCATGCTTAAAAGAACTTATTAAAGAACTAAGAGTTGCTCTTATGGAGATTCAAAAGAACATGCAGCCACAGAGTTAATGAAAAACAAGTGCAAATATCACATTAAATGTGCTGTCAAATTTTGTAATTCGCTAAACATGTCTTGAGTGAAAAAGGTTGCGAAGCACTGAATTATAATATACCATGTGTGTAAAAAAAATTTAAAACTTCGGACAGTAGTGATGGGGAAGGACAACCTACATTTTGGGCATACAATCCTACATATATCGTTCTATACATTTTGGGCATACAATCCTACATATATCGCAACTATAAACCAAATAATATTATACACCAGGGGTGGGCAACATACGGCCCGCGGGCCGGGTCCGGCCCGTGAAGGGATTTTGACCGGCCCCCAGACTGTATCTAACAATAACCTGTAATGTGGCCCAGGTCCGGCCCGCTGTCTGTATCCAACCACACACTAATGTGGTCCGACGCATCATTCCTAAAAGTTGGCTATCACTCTACTCTTACCGCACTGGTAATGCGAGCTGGTGAAATAAACAATTGCTTAGTGAACCAACAATTGTGTTAGCACACTTTTTAAAGAAACAATATAAGGTCAAAACAGAGAGCGTTGTAAACATCACCCAATACTGGGTACTGCAGTAGCCTACCCAATACTGGCTACTGCAGTATGTGTAACAACGTGATTGTTAGGGCTATTTTTTCTTATACCTTATATGTAAATTCTAAATACAAATGGATTTTATGAATTATTAAGGATTATTAACCATTGGATATCCTATAAAACGTAAATTAGAAAAAAAGT
The DNA here is from genome assembly GCA_000149265.1 of Ciona savignyi. Classification (NCBI taxonomy): domain Eukaryota; kingdom Metazoa; phylum Chordata; class Ascidiacea; order Phlebobranchia; family Cionidae; genus Ciona; species Ciona savignyi. Next base: position 2,890,033 of record CH002827.1, on the reverse strand, counting down.
GTCAATTAAGCATTTAACAAAGATTGGATACCAAAAGTATTTTTCACAAAGGTTGGCAACAAAGCAGTATGTTTACTGTATTTTCAGAGTGTTTAGTTAGTAAAAGAGTACAACATTAGTCGTCATTATTTGACGAAACATGGAAACTATAGCAATAATGTAGTAAATAAACATGTGGTCAAGTTATTGAATATTATTCATCTTATAATCCGGCCCGCCAAGGATTTCATATTTCCACATCTGGCCCGCCGACTAGAGAAGTTGCCCACCCCTGTTATACACACTTCCAATACATTTAAAAAACAGCCTTTAAGGACACAAAGGAGAAAATTTAGGTAACCTGCTTTAGAAGGTCCTGTTTTCCTGTCTTTAGCTCCTCATATTTATGGTTCAAAGACGAAAGCTCCTGCTCCAAATTTTCTATCCGTTTGTTTAAATTTAAGTTGGTTCTGCCAGGATTAGGATTGGTTTTCATTTAAAAATTTAGAAATGTTTACATTTTATGTTTTTATTAGCATGTATTTAGGTAGAAATATGTTCACTATTCGGCATCTTGTATGATTGTTCAGCTACAAAATCCCGATATTATTTTCAAGAGCTAAAATATTAAAATTATTTAAATTGTTGGCCAAAACATAAACTTGTACTGGTTATATTATCTTAGCCTCAGATAAAATATGTCAGAACCCCAGGTGGTATAAACATAAATATAAAAACTATTCTCATGATTAGTAAATGGATCAAAATATTTGGCGGTAAAGGTCCTTTAATGTAATTTGTAAAGGTTGAAAGTAAAGTAGTGCTAAGTAAACAAAAACGTTCAGAGGCCAATATGTCGGATAAAAGGTTGTGTTTATAGACGCTCAGACCCTTGACTGGAACAATGGATTCTTAAACTCGCTGTCACACTTAGACTAACCCAACAATAATTTCTTTAAGAGTACAGTTACAGCCAATTTACGCATAACTACTGTAGTAAACAATATGAGCCTTGGTAATAACTCCTTTTTAACACAAAACTACTGCTCTATGCTGTGAATAAAACCTATAAAAATGATGCCACATACTCTCGTTCTTTTTGTACAGTTTTAACAGATTCCTCTAATTTTAATTGCAAAGCAGCAACTTTTTGATTTATCTGCTCTTCATCCACTTTCTCAGTTGGAAGTGTAGAACCTAATGTAGATAATGATACACATTACATTTCTAAATATACAGGTTTATTGAACATATAAAAGTGTGCTCACCTGACTTTACGGAGGTGGTATTGCCAATAGACTTTCGTGAAATTTCCTAATAAATTTTTTCTGGTCATATAAAAACATTGTACTTTTAAAATATATGGGGAGAAAAACAGTTACGCCTATATGATATGTACCATGTTATAAAATTCAAGTATAGGTAAATGATACTCTGTAGTGGATTGCACTTTGAACTGAGCTTTAACATTTTTGAAGTATTAATTTGATTAGGTCTCTTGTTTATTATGGTGGCAGGTTTACCATACTTGGGCAATACACTTATTCACTTATTGCGTCATGATAATTCACACCCATAACCAAGGCAGTCGTATCAAAGATAATCAAAACAATGGGACTGCATTCTGCATCTAGCAACCACCATATAAAGATAAAATATTTAAAAAGCAACCACTACACACTTGGAAGACGTGCTTGAACCCAGTAAATTAATTAAGCAAAAAACTGTACTTTGTCTCCATTACATTTGCAACACAAATGTGTTGTCGTAGGCACCAATTAACAATTAATGTATATTAAAATAAACTTACCCTTGGTGTAAATGACTTTACGACACTTTCATCAGAATTTGATTGACTTGATCTGTCAGAAACTTCTTGTTTTAAATTGGTGTTTTCATTTATAAGCAAGACTTTTTGCTGTCTCAAAACATTGAGCTCTTTTTCTGCATTTTCATAGGCAACTTTTATTCTTTTTACCTGTTAAAAACAAAGGTATTTTAAAGAAGATTTGGGGCATATTTACCCTTACATGCATAAGGGTAAAACTACAGAGCAATTAGAAACAATTGATAACATAAATGATATACTACGTTACAAAGTGATGTTTTATCTGTAATGTACACAAACCAAACAGAAAAATTCACCTCTTCCCTGGCTTTGTTTCTTTCTATCTTTACTTTGCTCCATTTTTCTCTCCAATTTGAAGTGCATTCAGACCACCATCTTAAGGTTTTTTCCATCTGGGCTGTTCTCATTCTTAACTCTGTCAGTTCGCTGTAAAAAAACACTATATATGTATATAATTGATGATAATTGTTAGGATCCTGCTCTTGATATGCGCATTTCCTCAACCAGACTTATCACTGAAGCGGTAATGTCTTCCCACATGGATATAATAACTCAGCACATACTGGTTGCAGCAGGTGATACTAAACTCCAAAATTACAAAATATATTTAATTCTTCTCAAACCATTAAAACAAATGGACATTACCTGTATTCATTTTCTTTCATGTAGTATTGTTCTCTCGGATTAGTGGATGATCTTTGGTGATAAGATTGTTTGGACTCAAAGGAAGAATTTTCCCATTGATCTTGATTTGTGTCACTGAAGTTTAAAACATCCCCAATTTGGTAAGATTTCTGCTCACCCATAAATTTACGTGGGCCATGTGCAGTCAATTTTGATCGAGCTAGCGGTTTAGGTTTTGCTTGTTCTGCTTGCATAAGAGTGTTATCCAAAGATCGACCTCTGCTTCTTGATTTTGATTTACTTTTTGTTCTTCCACGACTGTCTAAATTCACTCTATCTTCATTATCGCTGTCAGCACTACTAAATGACACATTTTGTCTGCTACTTCCCCTTGGTACTGAGTATTGTTCATTTTTGTTTCTCGCATCATGATTCACCCTTCTGTGACTTGAACCTTCAGAATGTCGTTTTGCATATCTTTCAGTGGTATTAAATCCGTAACCAGACATTAAATTCGGCTTATTTCCTTCTTTTGATTAATAATATAGATATTTTAAATAGAAACATCTGTAACCGAAAAAATCATCCTACGCGTTATCGTGGGTGCATTACTACAGGTATGCGTCCGAACAACCGGTGTTCTACTTATTAGTGTGTTCAAACTTTACTTACATTTATAAACATTATTTAGATTTTTACTGTATTGTAATTCTGTTAATACAAACGTTTTTCCCGTAGATTGTTACTCAACACCCGACAATTGCGCTATTGCCCTCATGGTTTTCAACTAAAACCAAAGATTATATCTTCGTAACCGTTTTGAAACCCTAGACAAAAAATAAACCAAACAATTATATTAAGAATACGTTTATCGCATTCATTTACACAGTACCGTTCTTTAACTTGTTTCTTCGACAAACTTTGTTAGACAAAAGACATCATACGAAACAAGATCAGTTACTCTAAAGACGTTGGAAATAAATCGAACAAAAAAATTCCGATCGAGGGAATTCCCCAATGATATCACTCATGCAGAACAACTAAATAGCCCGGAGCTTTTTGCTGGCGCAGTTTACCCTCAAAGCAATGTTTTAATTAATTATGTTTAGTATAGTGGTGTAAATATGTGTCCAAGTATAAATATATACAGTCAAATTTCACAAAGAACGCTACTGCTCACTTCAGAGTTTAAATAAAAATAGCCCATAACAAAAAATTATCTTTTCTTTATGTAGACTGCTTTTAAGGTTTTAACAGAAGGATTCTTCACGGGTTCACATTCTGCTTATTAGCTGTATCTATTTAGACAGTAACTAAATATCGCTCAAAAGATGGCCTTTCTTTTTCATGGCAAAATTTGTTCCTTCTTTAAACGACACAAAAACAAATTTATCTTCACTGGGGTCTTTGTTGGTGGAGTGATCGGATCTATAAAATTTGCAGAGTACAAGTTAAAATCCATGGTTTCTGAAGACCAAAAGAGAATGGTCGAGCGAAGAAAAAGTGAGCAAACTTTTGAGCAAGTTCAACTTCATGCTTTTTCGCTTGTGGAAGCGATGCTGGAGAGCGTAATGAACAAAGTGGTATTGTTAAATGATACGGATGCTATTTTATTAAGAATTAAACGTGGTCAGGGAAACAAGATGCATCTCTGGAATCAATTAAAAATTGGAGTATTTTCAAAAATCATGACTGGTATTTATTGCTTATGTTTAGTTGTCATTACGGTGAGAGTTCAATTGAATCAAATATCTGCGATGAAGTATATTGGAGATGATGCAGATTCTGTAGCAAATGAAGCCGCACAGGTCTTTCTTACCTCTTGCCACAAGCACATAATAAGTGAAGGAGTTTTGGAGGTTTCCGAAATAAGTTACAAGGTGGTGAAAGATGTTCTTGAAACAATGCCTTTGCAGTGTCTAGTTGGCGGAGAAAACGTTGAAACCTTATTGAAAAGTATTTTTGCAAGAGTCACCAGAGAAGTGAAGACAGCAGCTAAGGAAAGTGATTTACAAGGTGCGTTTCATGTCGCATTACCCGTTGATCAAACCCATTCTAAAAAATTGGGGATCACTGAAAATTGGTTGGAACTCGCATATGATATTTTAGAGTCCGACGACTGCAATGAAGTATTTTCTGAATGTGTTTTCGATGCTATAAGTTTTGTAACTCAAGAATTTTCAGCCGATCTTGAAAGCTTAATTGCACTGTCAGGTGTAATGTCTGGAACTGATGAAATTATAGAACCATCTATTCCACTTGCAAAGGCATTACCTGTGCTCAATTCTAAGCTAAAACTTGTCTATTCAAATCTGTGTTTACAACAATTATGGGCAAATGCTATGTTGGAAAAACTCTCATTCATTGTATATAAATCGTGCACAGACGTTTCATGAAAATTAGTTGAAACTTATTATAAAAAATATATAATTTTTTCACAAAACACATTAACTAGGTATATGTAAACAAATAAATATCAACAGCTATTTATAATGAATGGTCATATGTACTACATGTATTGATTTTTGATCTACTATTTAATTTACACTTTTATATATGTATAAATACTCATCCACAAGACGATGAATATGGGGCTAATATATATGGGGCACTTGTTCATAGCTTATCGGACCATGTTGTTTTTATTAATCTTATAAATTATTATTTTTAAACTATAAAATTAAATTTCAAAACTAACTCTTATTTTGTATACCAATACTTTATATGTACTGATAATGGCAGTGCAGTAATTGGTAATAATACTGATGTTAGTACAGTAATTAATTTATTTTAAGTTGTACCGCTATTGACAATTTAAATTTGTGCTGTTATATTCAGTTTCAGAATATAGATATGACTTTAAATCCAGCTTCAAAGTTATTAAATGGGGTCCGCGTGCTTGACATGACCCGTGTTTTGGCCGGGCCCTTTGCATCTATGATACTTGGGGATTTGGGTGCGGAAATAGTGAAAATAGAAAATCCAAATCTTGGAGATGACACAAGGGAGTGGGGCCCACCTTTTCTTGGATCGGAGAGTGCTTACTTTGTTTCCATCAACCGAAACAAAAAGAGTGTGGCTGTCAACATCAAGCATGAAAAGGGAGCGGATATTATAAAAAGGCTGGTGAAAAAGAGTGATGTTCTTATGGAGAATTATATTCCTGGACAATTGGAACGCATGGGATATGGTTATGATCATTTGAAAGAATTAAACACAGGTTTAATATATTGTTCAATTACTGGTTATGGGTCTGATGGGCCATATGCAACAAGGCCTGGTTATGATGTCATTGCATCCTCTATTGCGGGGTTAACAAATATCACAGGTCCAGAGGATGGTGACCCCTGTAGAGTTGGTGTGGCAATGACCGACATGTCAACTGGTTTATTTGCTCATGGGGCTATACTGGCTGCTCTTCTACAACGCGAAAAAACGGGGCATGGCCAGAAAATTGATTGCAATCTGCTTTCCACCCAAGTTGCGATGTTGACTCATTTAGCGTCTAATTATTTAAACGCAGGTTTGGAAGCCAAGAGATACGGCACAGGGCATGCCAGCATTGTGCCATATCAATCTTTTAAAACAAAAGATCAAAAGTTTCTAACAATCGGTGCTGGCAACAATAGGCATTTTAAAAAACTTTGCCAAATCCTCAATTTAGAAGAATTAACCACAAATAAGAAGTTTGTTGACAACAAAGACAGGGTTGAAAACAGAATTGAATTAATCGGCATACTTACTGAAGAATTTCGACAGAAGACAATAAAGGAATGGTTAGACGCACTAGAAAACTGTGGATTTCCATATGGACCAACCAACAACATGGCTGAAGTGTTTAGTGATCCACAAGTCATGCACAATGATATGATTATGGAGATGGAGCATCCTGGTTGCGGGAAAAATATCCGGATACCTGGTCCTGCGGTCCGATACTCGACACACACATACTCGGATGCAATTCCACCGCCGACGTTAGGCCAACACACAAGAGAAGTTTTAACGCAGCTTGTTGATTTCACTGATGAAGAAGTGGATGCATTAATTGATGGCGGTGTGGTTAAATAAACAATGAAGATCGCCATTTGCAATTCATTTTAATAATTTAAATTAATTTAATATACATTGTATTTCATCTTTAGGACTAGTAGTTCCTTTACATAATTTATATCAGTGCTTTTCCATGCTCACTGTTAATTCTATGCAATAAAATATTTAGGTAATAATTGTTGTATTTTTGCACAGGCCAATTGCGAGTAATGGTATGATTTACTGTTGATGTGAGGGTATTATTATTGATTGTTCTTGTTGCACCTTTGTTAAAATAAAACCTTTTACTAAAAGTACCATTTGTCCACATTTAAATTACTCTAGGAAATGACATTGCTAAATTATTTTTATAAAACTCAACGCTATCCAGCCATTTATTATTAATTCTTGTGCTTATGTAGTAGCCTATTGCATTGATTATAAATTTTATTTTCTATCTGATCATTTATAATTTATGTTTAACTGTGCGGCATCATTGTCACTAAGAAGGTTCACTGTTAGAATTTTAGTTTAAAGAATCTTTACCTTTTAGGTGTAGATGGACAAGTTGACTATAATAGCTGGCATCTTATTTTTTAGTTCAGATGTCTTTGCTATTGCAAGCTTGGCTCATCCTGACTGGATCAACACTGAAGATCGAGCCGGTAATTTATTTATAATCCTAAATGCAAATGTAAATGATTATCAGTAACAGAGTAGCATAATTCTTACCATCCGACTACCTTAATGCAGTGTACCATTATCTGAAAGATTCAGGATATGATCTTTCTATTGAACTAATGTTTGTGTATTTGGGCATGAAAATACCAATTCTATTTATTCAAACTAACAAGTTGAAAATTGAAGTAATAAGAAATATTTGTGTTAGCTCCAGCAAGCTAACCATGATCGTAATCATTAGTTCAAAGGCAATTGTTTTTCCACTAAGGAATGCATGTGTCCGTACGATTAGCCTGGTGCTTTAGTACACCACCTGTGGGTTCTACTGTGCAAGCAACTGCAATTGCTGCGGTAACCCAATGGTGGCGCAAGGTAATCTGACATATACCCAATTGAGAATGCACCCTGATATATTCATGTGAAAATTTAGCGGTTACCTATGTGATAGTGCATGTTCCTTATGTTTTTCATTCATGGGGATACAACATAATATTTTATATAACTATCCCATCCTACTTCTATATATTTTGTAAATTAGAAAAAAATGGTACACCAGATATTATAAATTTCAATTATTTTTGAACAGCGTACTTGTTATGCATTGTCAATTATCATTTTTTTCAGGTGCTTATACTTTAGGTTTAACAAAGCAGTGCCAGAAAATTTATGGCCGAAGGGAAAGCACATGTTTTTTCCCAACTTTACCACCTGAATGGGTTGCATCGCTGTTCTTTCTTACTGCCGGAATAGCATGTTTATCAGTGACCTGCATACTAGTTGGATTGTCGCATTGGTATCGATCCATGCTAATGTATGCGCGGTGGGTTGCTTTTGGTGGAAGTAAGTGCAATTTATAAACATTAAACTGTACATTAAATAGCAAATCAACTTTTTTTGACCAATAAAGTTAGCAAATTTATGCTGTGTAATGCTAATGAAGTGTAGTTATTTGGCTGTCAGTATTTAAATGATAAAGCAAATTTGCGAAAAAAATAAAGCACAATTTGTGAAAAAATAAAGCAAAAGCAAAACAACTACTTTTATTAGTTTTATAGATATAATTCTGTTTAACTACTATGATGCTTCCTAGTTGACTGTTTGTGTCAAGTTGGCATTCTGTTTCCAATCGGATTCCGACAAGATGTGGTTGGTGGGGAAGTATATCGCCTTCCTGAAGTTTGGGGTCTTGGTGATTCGTACAAGATATTTTGGGTGTTTGCTGTGATCTTATCCTGCTCCGGATGTTGTATTCTAATGATGCCAATGAGAATCTGGATTTTGAACAGATGACACAGGTTAAAAGGTAAGTCACAACGTAACCAAACTATACATCAGTTTTCAATATGGATATACTTGTAAAGGGAAGAATAAAAATATTATGAATTTAAGGTTTTTTATTTTTTCATTATGGTGTGCTGTGACAAGCGCGTAATCTAATACTTCTAATGTCTGGCAGAGTATTCTGGTGGTTTAATGCATCACCATTCAGCCGAAGGGTTGCAGTTTCGAAACTGGTCGCTAGCTAGTACGCTGTGACCTTGGACAAGGCACTTAATGGATTTTGCCCAAATCCAGAGGATTATTGGGTTCTACTAAATTGAAGGAACATGTGAATCATACACAAACACAACACACTGTAATAGCTTCGGTAACCTGACGGTGACACAAGGTGATCTGGCAATTGCCCGTGTGTTAACCCCCTTGGTTTTGACATTCACGGGAATAAACATGAAAATCCTATCCTACTTTTTAACTTAAATATCCAATTCTTTGACCAGGTTATAAACTAATGTAAACTTTTTTTTACTTATTTACTTTTTTAGTTTCCCAAGATATCTGGAAAGAACACCATATGTAAAGATCTGACAATTGTATTAGTCTACATGAAGTAAAGTAACTGTATTTTTACCTTCAGATATCTCCACAAACCACAAGTCCATTTCTTATTGTTATGCAGTGTTAAGATACCATTCTTATAAGAGTGTATTTATAAAATGCAGTATTTCTTTGCTATAATAGTTGTAAATGATTCTTTTTACATGTATTTCACAATAGGCTGTTAACTTGCCATATATTTGTCTTTCTTTCTTAAGTATAATTCTTTGTTTGTTTGTTTGTTTTATTTTTTTATTTTACTATCGCTTTAAAAAATCAGTGCTTTCTGTTTCATAGCAATGTGCCAATATCACAATTGAAATCCACTTTGTTATTTATTATTTTTATTTAATTCGTTTAAACACCATAAATAAGTTCATCATCCTGCCATGTAGAATATACAAATTATGCAGTCACCAATCGTTCAATGTAACTGAAATGATTTTCCTTATATAAATGGCTGAGACAAACTCTAAAAATGTATGGTACATGAGAAAAACACCAGGTTTATATATAAACACACAATAGTGTTATAATGATAACATACATTGACCAAAAAGTGACAAAAAGCAACATATAGTGACAAAAAGCGACAGCTTAAACTTTATCATGCTTTTTGTTTTAAATTGTTTTCAGTGACATTGCACGTAAGCAACTAAAAATTGGCTTTAGTTGTGCTCGATTACAGCTGCCGCATTCTTTTTATGCTGATCACCTCCAGTTCCAGTATAATATCACAGTTTGGTGGTATTGTGAACTTTGTGTTAGGGAAATGAAACGTTAATATGAGATTCTTTAAAAACAATTATCAAAATAGGTTGTTTGATTTTGTCACTGAAGTGCTGGAAAATGATTTTTAAGTTATTCTATAAAACTTTTTTAATAAATTTGTGATTTACATATTGTAATGCATATTATCCTGGAGTTCAGATATACGCAGATATGCAATCAATGTAAGGTTGCTGAAAAGATTGCTGCAGGATTAACAGATTCGAGATTCGATACTTTGGTTAAATGGTCAAAATTGTAATTACTTTGTCAGTTGTTTGCACAGTGGCGAGGTGATCTGGCTTTTTTTCCTTGTGATAGCGACCCTTGCGTTTTCCCATTAACGGTGATAAAACATGTAAATCCTATCCCGCTAAATTGATCTACTAAAACTTAAAATGCTTTTATCAGATGTATATAACGCATTGCAATAGCTCCGATTACGCGACGGTAATAGTACGCTGTTTATCATCTTACTGATGCGATAACCTTCTATCGTGTATTCTCGTGGTAGGGAGAATTGTCCTGTAACATATAGGTATGAAGGACAGTGTGTAAATGTAGTGTGATTTAATTGGCGGAGTAAAACTAACGATACCTAAATGCGTACACTCAGGGTAATATCTCCTTTCATCCTTATGTGAGTAAGTGACAATTTGATGATTGCCTCGGCCATTGCGGTTTTCCACACCAGTAGAAAAACAGTACCCACACGTGTCTAGTCTGGTGGTTTAGTGCGAAGCCTTTCAACCAAAAGTTTTCGGGTTCAAAACTGTTCTCTAGCTAGTCGGTTTTGTCCTTGGGCAATGCATTTAACGGAAATTGCCTAAAACAAGCGGATTAACAGGGATAAACGTAAATATCCTATTCAATGCATTGTAGAATATTATAGTGTAGTGTAGAAAAAATATATTAGTAAAATATATGTTTAACATAAAAGGATATCCCCAAGCTTCGAAGCCAAACGTTCCATACGCCTTCTTTGCTTCGATTCGCAATTTGCTTTTTTCTCGTAACTTCATTGTCGCCGCCCCTTCGTCCCAACCTGCGAAATAAAATACAGTAGTTTGATAAAACTAACTACTAAAACGAATTTATGCAAATAAAATAAAAATAAATGACTAAAGTACAACGTGTTGATTAGAAAATAAACGACAATAAATATAACATGGCTTGCTATGCTACATTATTTCCCGGCGTTCTACACTTGACCTATATTTGAACTTAACTTAAATGATACAGACTACCAAGTTTTTCATGTAGTTATTACATCCAATGCTAGCGCATATCATAGGATTAAAACAATAAATCCGGCCTCTTAAGAGTTAGGTGTAACCCAGAACGTCATATCCGCCTAAGCAAATATAGAGATTGTGTTCCTGTCTAATCCTTAGATATGGCCGTATTTTTACCGCGGGACTGGGCCTTTAAGATAATTCTATGCGAAATTTAGATAACATTGTCTACAGACCTTTGATTACTTGCTTTTTGCCCACCGCAAACGAGAAAATCCGTTGACCAAGTTCGCGCGTGCTCCAAAATTTGACCGGTGGATTTTCATCCAAGTAGCCAACACAGTGCAGGCTCATCACATCTCCTGGTCTCGGTGGGTTGCCCGATCCCTTACTCAGTATCAGTTTTGTGACACCGTCGGTTACTTTAATATATCTGCAGAGGTTTCTTGTATAAACTTTATTTTACTTGGTTGGATGTTGATTGTACCGACTTGTCAACGTTTTTACTCTGAGCGTCCACTTTTTCTTTTGTCTTCTTTGTTGATTCCAATTTCCCCTCGTGTGGTGGCGCCACTGATGTGTTTTCTAAAATGGGACAGGAGACCGGGTCGTATATTTATTACTGTTAAAAACGTCATTAATAACGATATAATAACGGGTTCGAAACTTAGCTCTATAAAATTGGTTAACGGAAAAGTGCAGGCAGTATACTAGCGGTCAATAAAAAGCAGGAAAATACCCTGAATCTTAAGCTGTAAACTAATTATTTTGAGGCCATGATAATAAAAATGGTATGGTCTGCGTATAACTTTTAAATAAATAAATTTAATTCTGCATTTAGCTTTTTTGCCGGCCGATATTGTTTCCCTACACCCCCTTTAAACTACACCGGAATTACAACCAGATGGATATTTTTAATAAACATACCTATACGTACGAGCAACCAAAAGGTTTTCCTGCATAGTATAGCAAAACTTATCCTGTTTTGTGGAAATCAGGCCGATTGTAAAAGCATATTGCATGTGAACTTTAATTCGGTGTAAGCAAAGACACAAAATAACCTGTAATTTGGTTTTGGGTCAATTTTTCTTCCTTTTTATTTAAACCTTTCATTAAGAGCGGAGTGTTGACAACGACTTTTAAATTCCCATCGATCGATTTACGGGGTTCCAAATATTCGGTATCGAATTCAAGTCCGGATCCTTTAGTTTTGTCGGTGTTTTTTGTTTCCGTTTCTTGCATCACAGTTTCTGTCAGACTTGCCTCTTCAAGCGGAGCCTTATTTTTATCCGTTGAGTTTAAAATAAAATTTTCCTCAAGTTGTTCTTTATTAATCTTTTTCTGGGTTGTCTGTATGACAGTTGAGTCATCTTCATTTGGCAACTTTTTTAATTCACTTTTTTTCTCCATTTCGATCTGTGGTTCTGCAATTTCAGAGGCATTGTCGATTCCTACTTGATTTTTGTCTATGTCATTTCGAGTTTTTTCTTCTTGGTTGATGGAATCTTCAACTTGATTTTTATTTTTCAAAACATTTGAAATTTCTGGGTGTGGTGCAAATAAATTATCGTCTTTTTGTTTATCGTAATATTTTCCTTGTGACTCTAAGGTTTCTTCTATGTCACTCTCTTCGCCCTCTTTTCTATTTTCCTTAATAAAATCCACTACATCTGTTCTTGCAAAAGAAATTGCTTTATCATCAAATTCAACGTCGTGGAACGGCGTTGATTTCTCCTTCCGTTTGTCACGCATCAATTCATCATTTTCCCTCTCCGTGTCAAAGCCAGAGTCGTCACGTTGTTCTCTATGTTTATCTCTTTCCAACTGTTTTTCAATTAAGCTTGCTGGGTCGTATAGAAGTGTCAATTCTGGCCTGTAGGAAGTTAATGAGTTAAATGATGATCATATGCGCACCTATATAAACCACTGTAAAAACCATACATTTAGGATACTTACTCTTTTTTGGTGGTTGTTACGTTTAGACAGGCGATAATGACGGCAATTACACAAACGAATAAAGCGATCAATAATCCTCGATTCGAGAGAAATCCATTTCCAACTGGAACACTGCAACAAATTAAACCAATAACAGAGTTTGGTAGATTATATTCACCAAGAAAAGTTACATAATTGGGCAAACTGGTCTATATAGGGGAATCATATTTATATTAGGTGTTAGTAAAACGCTTGTCCGATGAATCGAAATTACTCAACCAGATGACACCTCTATACAAAGCTGGTCTTGTTGCCGCTTATATTTAACCCAGTACTGTTTCGGGTTTAACAAAGGTATGTTATGTGCCCGGCCTAACAACACAATTGAGCAGTACTGCAGGTTTACGTCACTGACTGTCCGGTTAAAGATCCGAGACGTCTCTGCTGAGTTAAACTAAAACTACCCACATATAGAGAGTAAATTCTATTAGTTATTTCAAAATGCATTATCTGGATAAAAACGTCAAAGACTTCGCACGCGCGCAATGTATCCCACTTTCTTGGCGGTAAACGAAGCCTTGCACTTCGTCATCAGGTGGTAGTTATATGCAATAAATTTTGTTTTACCAACATTCACCCCGAGTGACAAGGGAACGTGACATATCCCACACATGACATAAGCAGTAATAATTACGTTTTATTTGGAATTTTTCTTCTAAGAATCGCTTTATATATGCATATTACTTTTTTAACTGATCGGTGTGGTCACTACAATAAGCTAAGTGTTCCGCCCATTGGCGACTATAAATAGTGGATTACGTTACTTCTGCAAGGCTAAAAAGTTTCATGTTACTTGCCTTTTTGTTGATTTTTCTTCATTTTTCGTATTTTTTTCATTATTAGCCGCACTACTAATCACTTGTTTTACCTTTTTGCCCTTCTTTTTAGCCATTTTTCAGGTTGTACATATCGTTGTCCAAACCAACCAACGTAATGTTTAAACTAAACTGTATTGGACACTTAGTAAGTGACACGTCTGATAAAATCCACATGAGGGGGTGGTGTCATCAAGAAGTGAAGTGCCATTCACCATTCAAACGGTTCTTAATAAAAAGAGTACCTACTCTCCTTGTTACATGCCTAAATATTGATATTTATGTTTTAAGGGGACTTAAAAAAATCTTATTTTGTAATCGTCTGAGGATTCTTCGCTTTATTCCTCTCCAAATAATATGAAAAATCAAGCCAAACAGCCCCATGAAATTGTTTTAATTGTAAACGTTTTGACTGATTATTTTATTTACCGAGCCAGGTTTCGAACCCATAATAGGATCTTTACTTAAAAACCGTTTTGTGTAAGTTGGTATATATGTATTGGTCATAACCATTTGGCCAAACGACCGTACCGTTTTGTCTGATGTTATTGGGTGAGTTCCCAATGCAATCTGCATGTGCCATCTGCATAAGTCCGTCGAGTGTGGTTTTAGGTTATTGCAATTTGCAAATCGAAACGAAGTGCGTCGGCCGGAACCTCGCTCCAAGTGTTTTCGACCGAGCATTGCAACATGCTAAAATGCATAAAAGCAATTAACTGTGATTACCGACAAGGACGGCGAAAAAGGAATTGGCCATCAATAACACACAGGTCGATATTGACGCGGAGAGCGACGAACATGCAGTTCGTCTCGAGAGACCAAATAGCCGCTGAGGAAGCTGCTTAATTTGTGTCGAATGGAATTATTGTGGCTACTTGAGTCTCTAATTAGGGAATAGCATTTACTAATCGTTTTTTAACCAGGATGATAAATAGTGAGCGGAATTGCAAGAGCTAATGACTTACAAGAACACTTGCTCTGAGATGAATTTATACCATAGTCTAATTACATATGCAATTACAAAATATTATCACAGAAAAAAACTTAAATTGCAAATGAACAGTAACGACGATAGTCCGGTTTTATATTAGAATCGTGTATTATTAGTAAGCAGCAGAGCAGCCAACACCGTGAATGTCAGTTTCACCTGTCCGCAGTTACGCGCGGACAGGTTTGCTGAGTGTACGGAAAGCAAAGAATTAATTTTTCATTGCGTTTTACAGTAACGTGCCTGGAACTGGACATTTGCTCTTTGAGCTACTCAGTATAGTCGCATTCATACGCTTTGTGTCCTAGGAAGGTTCGTGGTTGGCTTTACAGTTTTAAGTTAATATGTCTAACAGAAGAAACAGTGCTTATGAAACAGCCCACGGTGCATTCAGAACAATACAAAATGGGTTTCGGAACGTTTTATACAGGTTTGAATAACTTATTCCTCAATGACTATTTTTTCTGTGTATATGTTTGAAACTATTTTATTATTTAGTGATGTATGTAATGATAAATATGATTTAAAAGTTAAAACGATTTTAAAACGTTAAAACGATTTAAAGACACTAATATTGGTAATACTCGGCGATTGATTTAAGTACGCCCCTAACTTTCAACGTTTTACCAAAATTCAAAAAAACTCGGTGCTTGTTTAAATTCGTCACATTTCTGTTTTTGGTGAATTATGATCCAAACTAGTTAAATAAACCCAACATTAACAGGAGTTATGAATATTCTAGGTCTTTTATGTGTCAACTAGACAAACCTGAATAATTTATAACACATAAAGCAATAGAACATTGTTAAAAAGCGATATTCGTCTCCATGTGCCCTTTGCACTACGATTAACGTCTCAAAAAATCGAACCGTGGATAATAGTTTGGCAAACTCTCAGCATTCTAAAAATGGTCGACACTGTCAAAACTTTCCTTAGGTTTACTGGAATCGGTAGCCCTCCTTACCAAGAACAGACGCCAACTGGTAACGGAGTTACTGGGAAGATCCATCAGAATACAAACCAAACTTTTGCCAAAGAAGATTTTAACCAAACGTAAAAATAACTCCTCACTTATTTTAAAATGTCACAATATTAATGCAAAATGGTGTAAATTAATGAATCTATATTGGGAGATACTTGATAAGATATGCTGAATGATATATCTTTACAAATCGTATTTTACCGAACTGTTGCATAATTTACCTTACATTCAGGCCGACATTAGTTTCCCAAAATAAATTACAGTAAAAGAGATTAAACAGTCGGTAACATACCTTCATTTAATATGACTTTTGCAAGTACCGCAAATTTGCCATATATTTGTTTTCAAGATAAATTACAGTTTTATTTGTAAAAAGACGGAAAGCTTGAATATTTTCGTGCTTCCGCAGCAACAATAAATGGATGTGGTACGGGATGTGTTTATGGCTGCCCAAGCGTTATGTATTGGCATTTCTAAGTGGGTTCGGATTTTGCATTACTTTTGGCATGAGATGTAACTTGGGCGTTGCGATGGTGGAAATGGCAAACAACTACACGCAGACCCTCGAAAATGGAACCGAAGTCATACTGGTATGAGAGAAATGATTCATTTGACAACCGTTTAAAACATCAAGAGTGTATAGAAGCATTGTAAGATACTTTTCTTTGTGGATTGTTCTCGCTCCATCACTATAGTCGAAAACTGATGAATAATTTATCGAATTTATTTGCCGTAGACAGAGTGTACTTCTTCAAAACACTGTATCTAATCATTTTACTCGATTTTTGGTTTGTAACCAAATTACACGAGATAATTTCAAAATGAATCAGTGTTAACCACGATAAAGGGGTACTTTATGAGCAAATGGGATTTTGGGACCAAGTTTACATTGATTTTCTTCGGTCACTTAGAACGTCTTGTCAAAATGATGTTGGGCGGTATCGACCTCTTAACGAAGGTTATTTGTTTTATTACAGCCGCCAGAATTGACTTGGTCGTCGGGGAAACAAGGCTTTATACATGGATCTTTTTTCTGGGGATATATCCTAACGCAGGTCCCCGGAGGCTACCTTGCATCTCGACTCAAAGCGAACAGGTACTTTCACCTTGACTGACATTTTAATTACGAATATTTGAGCAACGGATTAAAATTATTACTCGATTTTCAGGGTATTTGGAATCGCCATTCTTACCACTTGTATCCTCAATATGTTTCTACCATCAGCTGCTAGAGCGCATTGGGTGGTTTTCGTCATCGTTCGTGTGCTGCAAGGCCTTGCTGAGGTAATGTGCGGATAACGAATATGTCGTATCTAACCAAAACGACGCACTGTAAAGAAAAATACATTGATGATTTCGGGTACATTATCACAGCGCTGTCACCACCTTGTGCGTAACCAATTATACCATGTCACAGCGTGTCGCATCATGTCTCAGTGTGGCCACTCTCTCCCAGGAGAATGAGTCATTACAATTGTACCAAAACTATTACAAAGACAAAGTCACATTACGTGTTACCGGGTGTTTGTATTTGGTCAGCAGCTGCAGGAGATAATATGGTCCCATAAAACGCCACGCGCAGTTGTCGCAGGACACAATTTAAAAGATGGATTGGTAAAATCACAATTAAAAAGATGAACTCTTATAATTTCTTCCAATAACATATTGATAATAACACAGAGATGGGCTGATTCTTAGTGTGTACTTCTATTTTTTTAAACCAACGCACTTGTAATTTTGTTGTGGTTTTAATGTTTAAAGAGGAAAATATTTTGTTTATTACGTTTTTATTGCTTTAACAGTTAATTCAAACTACTTTAAAAAGTAATTACACATAAATATTAGAAGCGAAAATAAAAAAAACGCCATGGTAATCTAAAATGTAATTATAAATATGACGGACGTAAACAATAAATCTATGTAAATTTTAAAAAATGTCGTAAAATAATTAAAACAAACGTATTGCACAATGCTCTGTAAAAATCCAGTAAAGCGTTATCATTACTGAAGAGGTAGACTTTAAGAGAAGAGTTGGCACGGCGGTGAAGCTAGATTAATACGGCAAAAACTCTTCGTCTTCTTAATACAGCATTTGAACAACATAAGACGTTTAATCTTGTCATCAAAATATGTTTATCTTCGAATGATGAGTAATATTTACGTTCAAAGCATTTATTTTTCTAAATTGGTGGGACCAAAATATAGCATAAGAACCTGCCATGCGCGATATTTCGCAGTGGAATGTGAACTAAAATACTTCGATCCTTAGGGCGTCTTGTACCCTTCGTGCCATGGAATTTGGAGCAAGTGGGCCCCGCCGCTGGAACGATCTAGGCTGGCGACTATATCTTTCTCAGGTGATGTATTAATTTAAAATATACAATGCAAAAAATGGTTGTACCAAGGATGTTGTTTCTCGTAAATCCAGACAGGTATAAATGGGAAACGAAACAATTACAGCAAGAAATTAAGAAAATCATCTTCATTTAGCATTCAAAATTTGTCTGTAAGGCCTATATAACGAGCTGTTTCCCTTAGATTAAATATAGTTTGTGAAAACCGAGCTTACGACATTTAGAAATGGGTTTGATAATGCCGTCCATTCGTTTCACATAATCCTTCATACAAAATCATGTTAAGTGATCGAATGCACTTGAAAGGTCACGTACATTAAAGATTACGGAGACAAGTAGGGCGTAGACAGCACTTAATTTCTATTAATATTTCGCAAGATGAGAAAATGCAACCGTGACATTGTTAAGGTCAAAAAATGAACGCAAATTACACGAGAACTTCCGTCAGACGGGTGGATTTCATTGACAATGTATATAAATATGGGAAACATGTTTTTGCAAATGAACAGATTAAGACTTATAGTTAAGTTGTCCGTTTGGGCAGATATGACGATAAGCACTTTGAGATAATTAATCAACCTAGTGTCAAGGAGATGATCTGCAGCTTAAACCTTGTTCCAAAGCACATATACGTCATCTTTTACCCAAAATCACTTAATTTTTTATACAGATAGAAAGTATTTTCACTTGCTGAAAGGTCGAGAAAATGAAGCCAATAGCGTCGTAAAATGAATAATTGATCTCTATTTTACAGGAAGCTACGCTGGCGCAGTCATCGGAATGCCGATCGGCGGAATGCTCGTTGAATACGCCGGCTGGCCATCAGTGTTCTATGTTTTTGGTAATAATTTTCTTTTTTCGACTAAAATCTATTAAGGATACGTTTTACCTTAATCTTAAATATATCTTTCATAAGAAGACAACATACTAGCGGTTGTTGTAACAATCCGAAATTTATTATGGATACGTTTTACCTTAATTTTAAATATATCTTGGCTTAGAAGACAACGGACTAACGGTGGTTGTAACAATTCGATGTGTTACCACATGAGTTAACCGGCATTATAGGCGCATTGATGATAGACAAGTTCCGTTCAAAGCTACCTTATTAACTCATTATAAAAAACATCGAATTTGTAAGAGGATACATTTTGTTTCGTCAGAAGATTAACCTGTGTTCGTAATTGTTGGTTTATTTTGTTGGGAATGCGACGGTATCTGCGTAAACTTTATACTTCTTCAGGTTGTTGTGGCATGGCATGGTTTATCTTATGGACGCTCACCTCGCACGACTCACCCGCCACACATCCCGGTATAAGTCACGCTGAACGAACCTATATTGAAGAGAGCATTGGGAAGTCGGACTGTGCAAACATACCAATGGTAAGATTTTATTGTGAAATAATGTCTATACGACTCTATCTACCATTTCGCACGAATCGGCTTATTACGCGTTTAAGCCTTGCAGAATAGTGGCGAATTAGTGATATTGGTTAATAAACTATATTGTTGGAAATAGTAATGCTATACTAGGAATATTAGTGTTAGAGAAGCATGTTAATTAAAACGATTTTGTAAATGTAATATTTGTTGGTTTTAATAGAAATATCTAACCCTGTTGTAAATCAAAAAGTGTATATAAAAATTATTTGTTGGATTTGTAAATTTTACATGTAAGTAATTAGTAATTATTATAAGGTCGAAAGAGTATTCCTGACCATCAACCGATTTCGAATGAACTAAATTTCATTGACCATTTATTAAAAGTAAATCGTCTGTGTTTTTGCGGAGATTTTGGATGTTTTGATTCAAACAAAGGCCCAATGCAGTTTACTGTGTCGGATGAATGTAATCCCAAACACATGCCACAACTTAATTTTGTCACATTATTTTAGTGGGCAAGCACGCCGTGGAAGAAATTCTTTTCCTCACTCCCTGTTTGGGCAGATCATCGTCGCAAATTTTTGCCGAAGCTGGACGTTCTACCTGTTGATCATCAGCCAACCTGCGTATTTCGAACAAGTTTTAAAATATGACATATCCAAGGTTAAATTTTGAGTGTTTATGCAAGTACCTAAAATATTCGTTTTTATGATGTGTATATGTTTTTCTTCTTTGGGAAATAACTTTTTTTTTTATCAGAGCAGTTTGCTATATCTTGTCATTTTAATGTATTAATTATTTGAAGCTGAGACCGGTTTTACCATTCTTTTAACGGCTAAAATTATGCTTTAATTTCGCAGTTGGGTTTTTTAGCTGCTGTACCACATCTGGTGATGACTATTGTTGTCCCATTCGGTGGCGTGCTCGCCGATTACCTTCGAAAGAAAGATATTTTATCGACAACTAATGTGCGGAAAGTAATGAACTGCGGAGGTATGTGTTTCCCCCATGTTAGTGTTAAATCGTTTTAAACAAGATTTTCACCTGATAATTCATAGTGTGTGAACGTAACTAAATTATTTCTTAAGGGAAACTCGTTTGTCTGCATGACACTGCTCGGAGTTAAAATGATGCAAAATTTTAATCAAAACTTTTGACAGGACACTGTAAAAAATTATGGCAAGGGTTATACTAGGCAAGGTAGTTTACTGACAGGTGCCATTTACTGACATTTAACTGACAGATGCCATTTACTGACATTTTACTGACAGATACCATAATCTATATCCCATCAGGTTTTGGAATGGAGGCACTGTTCTTACTTATTCTGGCTTGCAGTCATGGACACTCCGCTGCTGTCGTATGTTTGGTGTTTGCTGTAGGTTTCAGCGGCTTTGCAATTTCAGGTAAAACGGTAGTTTCCAAGCAAATTACTTCGTAAAATTCCAGCGTCGTTTATGAAATATTAATGCTGGTAATTGTAACGGGAAACTCGTTTGTCCTCGAGCGTTAAGTGGCTCTAATGAATTGCATGCCTACCGCTAGATTGTTTTTTTGGAGGTTGTTTGGATGCTGCATTAATACTTTATTTCCTTGGAAGGTTTTAACGTGAATCATCTCGACATTGCCCCGCGGTACGCGAGTATATTGATGGGTCTGTCAAACGGTGCTGGTACATTATCAGGGATGATATGTCCGTTGCTTGTTAGCTACATCACACGGACAGAGGTCAGTTTCTACATGAAATATTTATTTGTTCTAATTTTGGTCTGAATTCGCTTTAAAAACTAATATAATAATAAAATACATACGAAACCTTTTTTATAAAATTCCATATAACTGGATAATAAAATAAATAGACGGAGCACATTGTTTCTATTTTAATGGGCATCACATTAAAGGAATAGATATAATTAAGACGTCGTTGCTGCTATTTAAGTTCAAGCCATTTATATCCACTGAGTTTAACCTATGTTCGCTATATGTCGCTTGACTAAGAACACAACCGACTTGCAAGTCGCTGGTATCGAATTAAACTATGTTTTGCTTGAATCACAACACACTAAACACTAAACTATAGGCGGCAGAATGTTGTTTTTGAATAATATTAAGGTTTTTATATTGGTCGAATTGCGCTTTGTAAATATCCCACGAACGTTTGAAGAACAATAACGTTTTGTATTCTACAAATCATGTTTCAAATTCAAATTAATTAGTACCTGTACGGTTAAACGGCATACCGTGGCTTCTGGTAGATCACCGCCGCAAAAAATACTTGCTTTAATAAAAAAAAACTCCTTGCTCTAATGAAAGAAAAAAGTTAACACAATTATATTCTGTTAGACGGAAGAAGACTGGAAAGTGGTGTTCGTGATTGCCTCTTGCATTCACTTCAGTGGAGTTATATTCTATGCTTTCTTCGCGTCTGGTGAGCGACAGCCGTGGGCCGACCCTCCACAGGAAGAGGTCGGTATCCTGGAAGGAGATAATTTCGGTGCTTCCCCTTCAATGACGTCACTGGGGCACCAGCCCGCGATCTCTCGTGGCTCCTCCGCCGATTCGATGTTCGACGACGGTCCGGAGGACCTCTATGTCAAAAAACTTTCCAACGGCGGCTACAACCCGAACTTCGAGGGAGGAGCAAGGTTCGCGGAGGATCAGGACTCGTCGGCTTCCAGAAGAAAACGAACGATGTACGTAACATCCAAGTTTGATGGACCTTCCTACGATGTAGTCACGGAAGCAGTACAAATGCACACAGATGAAGACTTTTACCGAGGCGTCAGAGAAGACGACAAATCGTCAAATTATTGATTGCTCTTCATCCACTGACGTGTTCAGACAAATATATATTAATTAACTTAAATAAACATTCCCACTAATATATTTAGGTATATATATATTACTCATTTAGTTTAACTCACTAATACTTTATTCCTTTTATCAATAATGGCTTCACTTAACAGAGTTTGCTATGAGACGACATTTAGAAAAATTCGTTAATATGCACTGTGATTTCGGCGATAGCACAATTCATCTTAGTTAATTTATTATTTCTGGGTTATTTCTTCGGATTGAATATGGAATCTGATTGTTTCTGTATTTTCTTTTTGTTGGTGTTAATAGAAGAAATTTCTTGTACATTGACAGGAGTTTTCACGTGTATTATAACAGTTGGACAGATAAAAAGGTACTCATTTTAGAAAAATCAGTGCAATATGTCTATTTTAGGAAGACGAATACGTGTAAAAATAACCGATACAACTGCAAGCGCAGCAAGAGCAGAAACTTTAAATCATTGTTCAGAATTCAGATCAATCAGCAAATGTAATTTCTAATAGCAAATTTTCCAGTTTCGTCGTAGCCTATTATTTTTTCATGTACTCGGCTCTGAGTATGTACAATGTGCAAAAAAGCAAGTCGTTTGATATTTAATCACCAAGCCTTTTCGCTATGACAAAAGAACTATGCACAGAAGAAAGTACAATTAGAAGCAAGATTGGCAGGTTGATTTATTCCGTCAATGCAAATTTAATTAATCACAGTGTAATTAGCGGCATAATGAGCCTTCAGAAAATTACAGCTTCTGTTGTAGATAGAGTGCAGCAGATTAAAATACAGTCCCTTCTGTTAAAATCATATAAACACCTTGTTAAAATCGCTAAAATGTAAGCAGGAATAAGATGTCGCGTGTGGCAAAGCCTGACAGCAAGTGGATAGAAAAGCGTGGCTCGTGCATACAAAATAATTTTGTTCGCGAATGGACAGATAACGTGCATATCATTTTAAAAATAAACTTGATAAATATTTTACCGTTTTTTGCAATAATTTGTTACGGGAAGTTTGCAACATGTCGTGGTTGGAAGTAATTTTAAAATAATTAGCCATCGACGTTTTGCGATTTTGCAGCTATGCGCAAGGTTGCATGCCGTACAAGAAATTAAAGCAAAAGCCGAAACAAACCCAAGAAAATTACAGAAAAATATACAGTGAAACATTTGCAACAAAGCAATTACTTAAAAAGGAAAAAAGCAATGGACGGCTGGCAACCAGAGGTTCAACCAGTTTAGGGAAGCTTGGCGGTAATTCGCAGAAAGCAACGAAAAATAATTTTAAGATTAGCTTGTATTATTAAAAAGGGGTTTGAACCAAACAACCTAGGACAGGTTTGTGAACTTGTATAAGCAGGAAGTAAGTAGCAGCGTTTTAGGTGTTCAATGTTTATTTGAAACTTTAAAAGATAATTAAAATAACACTGAAAGCACCACGTCGATGTTGAATTATCACAACGATTCAATGCTTGGTAATAAAGATATTACGTCATCATTCCCTCATCCGAACGTGTGGCATGGTGTTCAATGTAGTTGATCGCGTAATTATTTCCGAAGTTATTGTCCCAAAAAATCCGATCGGTAGAGGGCAGTCTGTAGGCGATGGCGAATTCGAGCAGGCTGTTTCGTTCGATGTTGTAAGGGGCTTGCACGTGAAATGAAAACTGGTCTTGGTTGAAGTTATGGATGCTGGATAGGAAACTTGCTGGAAAATCCTTGTATGATCTGCGAATTTAAAAACGAAAGATTGGAGAAGTTTCTGATGTGAACCGCTGCATTTTATGAGTTTGCCTAATCTCTTAAGGTAAATCTGATAGGTAATAATGCTCCACTTTAAATATTTTTACACATAAGTGTCTTTTTTTTACACATAAAATATAATTATAAGTGTATTCTAAAACTGAGGTAATATAAAAACTTATAAAATGGTAATAATGTACGGCAATCATAAACAAGGAAATAAGTGTTGGATTAAGAGGAGCAATTTAAACTTTTATTACACAATATAAATAAATAAGCTAAATTCTACGCAAGTCTAGAAAAGAAAGTCTTACCGCCATCTATCCGTGGTATAGCGAACAAAAACACTTTTTCTGAACTCTAAGTTGACCACCCGGACTATTCCTGTAAGTGAGAGCGAACACGGGAGTATGGAAACACTTTCCAAGCATACCATCTGACTCAGAACCCTGAGTAAAATATTGATTTTCATTATTCCAAAAAGTAAAATTTAAAATTTGGGAAAATAAAACAATTAACCCATTTTTGACTGATGTAATGTCGGGAAAATTACAGTTAATTTTACGTAAAGCAGGATAATTGAAACGCAATCAAGTGCAGTTGACGTTGTTTCCAATACTACCGCGTGCCCTTATTTCTGGTCTCGCTTATCATAGAAAAATTGCTGGGTTGAAAAATTGAGAGGTTTTGAAATAAGCATTTTTCTTAAATTTTCATCGTATGTCGATACAAACAGATAAGTTCTACCTCCGTTGGAAAGAAGGGTTGAGAAACGGTTGCTGGAAGCTGGGCGTCAGAGAGAAATGAGTGAGGTGCGGCTCGAAATGACCTCCGACCAATCTTGCTCGGCCCGTGGATTCGTCCTTTACCTCAGCACGTACCTTGTCTAATGCCTGATGAGAAAATAAGATAATTCGCCTTCGCGTCATAAGCCATCAGACTTAAATACGATTATCGATATCGAAAATACTACAGTACTAAGATTCGAATCTTAAACGGTAAAAATAAATGGGACTGACTACCCTTGACCTTACAATCTTGCGGTTACATTTGATTACCTAACACATTACAAAAGGTTAAACACCGAAATAACCCTAAATATGGCCACAATGTGTATTTATTTGCCGCAAAAAGACTATACAAGATATATATTAAAACCGCAACAATGTGTTATCGCAAGAAAGTTTACCCAGAGCAAATTAACATGGCAAAAATTCAAAGTAGGCCATAGGCCTACAGAAAAAGGTGTATTATTATTGCTGACAAATACGAAGTATGACTACAGAGCCTTATGTTATCAAACATTATGGAGATTTGCCCAGGGTAACTTTCTCATTTAGAGATGATAAGGTTTATGGAGAAAAAAGATTGTGATAGCTTTAAGGGGAACGTCTTCACTAAGCAATTATATAATTGGGGATTAGAAATTTAACCAACTGCAAGAAAACTCTATGCTGTTGAACAATGGGCGTGCAGCAAAAATAGGTTTTCAAACAATGGTTATAATTAATGACATTTTTTATATAAACACAAGATAAGGTTAAACGAATTTAAAATTGCTTTTTTAGCCTTACACACATCTGTTCATGTTTATTCAGGTTAAGTGTCAACACTCTATTAAATCTTGTCATCAGCGTTAATGACGGGTGATTTTTACAACAGCTTTTATTGCTTGCACATTAAAGCTGGGTAATGACCTTGAATGTGCTTACCTCTTTTAGTCTGGGAGGGACAATATGATCGTCTTGTTTGAATAAAATCCGCACTTCCAAATCCAAGCCACGGGAATCAGCGAAATGAACGGATTTCCTTCGCTGTACGGGGCTCCTGTTGCCTACACTGTCGTTCTCAGTGTCGGATCTGGATCTACGGACTCCACTGTTTAAATAAGTACACACTTCCACTTTGTCGTGATAAGTGGGCCTGAAAAAGATGCATTAGATGCAGATGATAAAAGTTGAAGCACAAAACATCTCAGTTTACAGAAATGACGACGTGATCATGTCATTAATATGGGCCTCTGACAAAGCCGTTCGTACTATGACGCACATATAATTAGTGGTATTAAAACCAAGAGTTAATATGAACCCTTTTTTAAAACGGTTTATTGGCTTGAATTATTTTAGTATATCAATAATCTGAAATGTCGAATCGTTTTAAAATAAACATGTATAAAAAAAAAGTAAAAGGAGTGCTAAGTTAGTACTACGGGTATATAAAAAATTCTACATACTGTTAGGTGTTTAATAAAACCATAATTTTTGTCACTTCAATTTGAAGGGGGAAAATAAAATTAATCCGAACCCTTTTTATTGCAAACAAATTCACATATTGATTTTGGATTAAACATTCTTTCTCCAAAATACATACCCGGTAGATTATTATCAGAAGGCTAGCAGCAGCTGGTAACCCAATGAAATAGATCTATAACATGGTATTTAATTAACCCACAGCATCCTTACCGGTATAATACTGGGCGCGTGGGCGGATTTAAACAAATTTACTTACGTTTGTAAATCATCTTCGCTCCATTTGCCTTTATGTGTTACAGTGGGCAGGGGGTCTGTCGAATTTCCATAGTCTGTATCAGTGTCAAACACTGTATCATTCAGGTTCTCTAGCATGTCAGACATGTCAAACATGGCCGCACGCTCTTCCATTCGGGATTGATCGGATTCAGCATTGGGTAATACGTCACTAGGTTGAAATTTTTCACTATCTTGCGAATTTAGTTCCGTTCCAATTGAATCTCTTTGATTTTTTCCAGCTTCAAACAAATTTGAAGCTGGCATTATATATCTGTCCGTTACCGTGGAGTTATCTGTCACCGGGTTTATAGCTTGATTTACCGGTAAGGCAGATGCTTCCTGATTGTTGAAAACGAGTTGTTCCACATCACTCCTATTTTTTACATAGTTTGAAGGACTGCATACCATATTCTGTTCTTCATCCTGCAGTTGTTTATCAGGCCCTAGCATTTTTTCATTGACAGAATCATATGTAAATTGCTCTGTGACACAACAACAGCGCCGTGGTGACCGAACAATGCAGGAATACTGGTCAGTGTCAGACACAAACAGATTGGTTAAGGACTGAGTTTTAAGCTTGCTTGTTCGGTTAAAATGGACCAAATCTCGGTAGAAGGTTTCAAAATTTTGCAATCGGCTTGGTGCGCTGTTTGTTGGTTGAACCAGATTGATGGCATCAGCTATCAATGGGTTGCGAAGTTTTTCATCCGGTGAGTTCATGGAAAATATGTCGGCATTCATGGTTAGGAATTGAATCTAACATTGGTAAATTTGATTGTCTCCAGGTCTGCTAATTTCATTTCAATAACAACACTTACATTGGATAAAAACTCGCCAAATCCTGCTTCAAATATAGAGAGCAATAAAGAATCATTTCGTTACAGTAATCTACCAAACGAAAACCAATAACAATATAAGCTTTATATAGGCTACAATTTTATCATATCCAGCAAATCGACCAAAATAGATCTTAAATACGCTTTATAGTGTCTTAATATCAACAGTGTATCCCGACTATGTATAAAATGTTATTATCCTGCTCCATTTGGTGGCTTACATATCAACTGCGCCATGTTAGCCAGGACTGTATCGATTGAAGGGCAACTGAAGCAGACGGATTATCAAATATAAACAGACGTCCTTGCAGCTACAAGACTGATAACAGTACCACGAAAGATTCATAGGACGTGCAATTGACCTTCTAGACTAGACAAAACCAAAGTTTTAAATTCGTGAGATTAATTTAATTGTTGCTTAGATTTGGCCACATTGTCCAATAACAAGAAATAGTGCGGCAGCTGCCGGATTTATCGACCAAGAAAAACGTCAATAAAACATGAGCATTCCGGAAGTGTGGTGCTAATGTACCACATATTTTCTTTAAAAGGTCAAGAGAATAAAAGCACTTCTCAGTTAAATGTTATTACCAACTGTTTGAAGCGGCAATGTACAATTCGTTTTATTTCATCGATCATCGGGTGGTAGGCTAATAAATTATGCTAGCTAAAACAAGTTTTTGTTTGTTTTAGCTGTAATTAGTGGCTAATATATATCATAGCATGATGTTTTGCAGTCGATTAGTCCATCTAACTTTGTTTTCTTTAACTATTAAATACAAACTTACCGATATTACCAACCGGAAATGATGTCAAAATCAGCCCATGCCTGTATAGTCGATTCTATTAGAACAGAGTGGCAGGTAAACACTAAGCTTTTTGTAGTATACGGCATTTGCCCGTCATAAATGCTATGTAGCACGTGAAGAAAACTCGGTAAATAACAAATCAACCATTCAGTTGAGGAACATAGCTTTGGTATACCTTTAAGTCACACATTCGATTCCGATTAGCAAACATAGTCTAATATAATATTACTTAAACGCAACCAAGCTATAGCTAATGTTAACTGAAGAATGTGACCACTTATCTAAAAAAAACTCATCGGTCTGATCTTGTTAGCGCAATTTGTACGGAAACTATAAATTTGCGCAATCATTCTTGCAAAGCGTTTTTTTAGAAAAAAGTAAAAGTAATTTACTACAGGCCTACTTTATTTTGAACTCAAAGCAGTTGGTAGGGCCTATGCTGAATTAATAAAATTAAATAAATAAGTTTACATTTTCGTCATTGCTTATAATATACATTACATATATCTTTCTCATAATTTTCCAATTTCTCACCCGAAAAGAGTAATTTATTTCAATTTTATCAGAATATTGAGCCTATTCATGTACTTTTCGTACTACACTTCGTATTGCCAAATGTAAACACGCCTACCCGCTAAACTGTTCTGATAGGTAGGAGCATATAAAATCAATTCCACGTACGTGCTTGCTTGTATAGAACTTTCTTAATTTAAAGAGAATGGTCCGAATATCAGAGAGAATAAGCATACTCACGATGCTTCTTCTTACGCCCTCTCTCATTTTAACGCACGTGGAAATAGTCACGTTTGTATGTAAACGAAAGCCGGATTGATCACAATAATAACAGATATAGCATTATGTCCCTATTTTAGTAGTAGCCTGTCTGATGAAACTGCAAAAATAGTATTATCTCCCCATATGCTTATTAAACTATATCTATAAACTATTCTTTACCTTATCCTATTACGCAGCTATACATCGGGCATTTAAGGCTACTATACGAAAAGGAATTAGTTGTTTGTTTTGAACGATTAACATACACAACCCTTGCACAACGTGTGAGGAGAACTAGTTTAATTTTATATCCTTTGTCGCATTTATTAGCCAGCGACACTATAGAATTGTGAGTCATCCATTATATAATTTTATGTTCTGCTAAAATAACCGGCATTTTAATTGTTCTTCGCATTTTAATTGTTTTGCTGGTAAATAGATGTACATGTTATAATTGTCTTTAGGTGAACATGTGCACAATTGCTACACTGCAGTGTTAAATTGCGAAATCATTGAATTATGAAGTTATGTTTGCGTTTGGGCCCAATCACATTAAATGACAAAATTATCGATTCGAACCTGTACGCCCTATAAACTTGGACTTCATACCAAGTTCATAGTTTTGTTAAAACTAATAGGCTACGCAATTAGAGCTCGTGTTAAAGATTAACACAATGTAACTGTGGCCTTTAGCCTTTACTACTTATGATCAAACTGTCTAACCGTAATAAAGTTGAACAGCCTTAGACAGTAAATAAGAATCGTTTGCTAAAGCTTTTGCTGTGTGTATCAGCCGTCCGATCAGTTAGCTTATTTGGTTAGAATGTCTGTAGAGTGTTTTTTGGTAGGCGCATAACGGACCTGAACCCAGTAAGTTAGTGGTTTAAACTAAAGCAGTAAAAACTTTATTTTATACAATATACCACATAACCCCCTGCAAAAGAACATACACATGCGTAACTGCAAATATTAACCGTGTAAAAACGCGCTATGGTTTTTTTTCACAAACAAAAATAAAACTGCATACGTTTTAGCAGAACAAATAAGAAAATATAATTAATTAATACACAAGAAGAAGACTATTTATTTCATCAAGTGATATCCCAGGCCATGTTTAAACATATCTGTTTTGCATACATGAAAGCAAACCACAAGGTCACACGCTAAAAGGAAGAAGGTAAATTGCTCACTTAAGTATGGAAACTAATTCTAACGCTGCCCTCATTACTAATCTAAACCTTGAAACTAGTCCTAACTCTAACCCTAGCCTAAACACCATCACCTTTATTTAAGCTCAGTACTAATTAAAAATTTAGTATTCGATTTTCGTGTAAAATACAAAAAAATCAAAATCCGCTGTCGTATAAAATCGTTTCATTATATACAAGTTACCTATATTAAATTTAAAATCATAAAAATACAAGCCTACCTGGTAATGTTGTCCAAGATCTAAACTTCCGTTTGTTGGCTGCAAGGCTTCACGGTACCGTGGTGACCTTCAATGCAAGTCTACTCCAACATATGTTAGTAAACTCTTGCGCACCATACATTTTTAGGGTATCAAGGGTTTTCTAGAAGCCACCAGAAAATCACATGTTATGATGTCACATTGACATCATAACTACGTCACGAAACTCGTGCTTTAAGTGTTTCGTCAGTAAACGAGAGAGTCTACTTTGGACCAACGAAAGAGAGAGACAGAAAGAGAGAGAGAAAAGGCGAGCCGAAAATGCGGGTGAGTGCGAGTGATAAAAACAAAAACAACTTCCATCACGTAGGCAGTTTTTGACCTGGGTGCTGGTCAAGTCATTAGACCATCAATATATTTTACATTAAAACATGTAAGAAACTAGACAATAAAGCTACTGGAATGGTCACGAGTAATGATTCTCAGCTGTGGTGGTTATTTCCTACTTATTATATGCCATACTATTGAGATGTACCACTTATAAGTTTTTACGCTATTCCGAACTGCAACTTCTACGATATAAGTGAAAACCAAAGCTCTATGGCAATAATTCAACTTTTAATCGTGCAAACAAAATTGAAAATCCTATAGAATGAAATCTTATATTTTTTTATTTTAATATATTGGCACAGTTCGTTGATTATGACGTCATTTTGCATATTTTTGAATGGGATAGGTCGAAGTATTGCTATTCACTGTAACGATTTTAAACAAGCCACTATCTTCTGCAAACAAAACCAAACTATAAAACTTATAAGATCTGTAGTTTGAAGGAGTATGTAAATTTTAGTATTTAACGCCTACCCCTATTAATTAAAACTCATTTACTGTGAAAATGACGATATTCTGCCTTTTGGAACACTTTTAACTTAGTAAATAAGTAACCCTGTCTTTAAACAACATAACAGGTTAACGAGTAACGTTATACGATTTGAACCTGACTGTCAATAGAGAAAAGTTTATACGAGTACACTTTACAAAAGGTCTCATTGAAACCCAATATAGCGCGCAACCACGGAAAATACAAGCTGCCTTCCAATATTCAAATCTTATATTAAACCAAGTGCTCTGCAATCAGTGTGGGGTGGCACACTACTGTGCCGAAAGACAGTGTTAGGTGTTCCGCAGAAAAAAACGGAATATTTTTTTAAAACACAGTTTATCCAAATAAAAAGTATTTTATTTTTGTAATTTTGATTTGTACGGCTATCAGAGACTTAAATAGAAGAACCCTTGTTAGAAGACCACTGTACAATTTTGACTGTAATGTGCCGTCAATTTTTTAAATGTGGCTTGAGTGAAAAAAAGGTTGCGGAGCACTGTGTTAAACCATTTAGTAACTCAAGTTCATTTGCATTGTTGGAAGGTCGTCGCACAGCGGGTTAACGAATCTCATACAATAGTGTTTCCAAATGTAGCTTACAAAACTAATCGGACTATGAATAACACTATTTTTGCTACACGATATTTCAAAACTGTTGCTTAGACTGTTTCGCTGTATACCATAATTCTAGTAGCATTTCCTAATCCTATAGTTTTGCGCCAATTCTCCTTATTTCTTTCCAAAACAAGTAGGCTTATAAAAACTGTAGGCAACACATTATTTAATAAATCCATTCCAACGTTCGAAAGACAGCAAACTTGAATGGCGTTGACACAATATGCTATTTGTTGTGTGGTTACTGGAAAGGTAATGTGCTGGATTTGAATCTATATTTCGTATATAACAACGGACGGTGTTTTTATGTTTTCATCCTACTGTAAGCCTTCAATGCTTAAAATCCGAATCTTAAAATCTTAGGGCTAGATATATGTATAAGTATACAGTCAAATACATTTATCCATAAAATTGAATACTTGATCATTAACACAAACCCTCAATTACTGCAGCATTAATTACTAATTAGCTTACATGTCTAGCTGCTTATCTGATCTCATTATGCCATTGCTTAAGCGAACGGGATTAAATGTTAGCCTAGTTTAATGTCAAGGGTTAGCAATTTAATTAGAATTATAAGCCAGGCCGAATGCTAGTAAAGCGATTTAAATTTCGACTCTAGGATGTACTGTAATGCACTTTTAAAACCCTTTCAATTACTCTTTATATAGATCGTCACACACTATCTCTTCATACGCAGTCTACTACTATCATTTCTAGCGTGACGCCAAACACAGTTGCTTGCCCTGGTCATTCTCCTTAGTATGAACAAAATGATTTTATACTGACATGCTTTAGGGGGATACCGGCACGCAGTAGCAGCAATGACTGGCGGATTTACGTAGCACTCTCGCGTAATTAGCGCGTCACGGAGCCTGAACTCTTTGCTGTGTCACACTTACTCGACGTTGACAGGATAGTTTCTTGGAAGGCTGCTGGTTCGATTAATCGATTAAAGTGTCTGTTAGCAGTAATACGAGGAACCAGCCGTCAAAATACAATTGTTTTAACAAATATACATTATAGGTACGGTCGTCGCTTGTAATTAAAAATATGAATTATAATTACGCTTGTTATCTTCGCGTCGCAATGACCAGGTAAATGCGGCTGTACTATGTCATAACATACAAATATTTCTATATATAGCGTGCATTTCTAAAAGTATGTAGTGACAAACGCAGGATAGCTGCTGCATTTCGGTAATAATGCAGAAAATAGTTTTAACTGGTTTTGGAGAATGATGCCAATCATTATTGCTGTATAAAAAAGCAGAGTAAACGGCCCATTTATATGCCAGCAGTTTCGTACTTTATCGAACAATGAAATAACGAATTGTCGATACTGGCGTAAGTAGAAAACTGTACAATGAATAAATTGAGGAAAACTAACTGTGCTATACTACTTTAAGAAGCATTTTTCCTCTTAATCCGTGTCACACACCCAGTAAGCTGGCAGTTGTGTGGTGTTTTCATATTGAACCTATACGTTAGTGTCGGGGTCTTATATACGCAAAATAACTAGAGTTTGTACCAAAATAGGGTTCGTTTATTTTCTGGTAAGAGAAAATGTGTAGCGTACAGTGCACAAGGAT
This sequence comes from Ciona savignyi, assembly GCA_000149265.1. Classification (NCBI taxonomy): domain Eukaryota; kingdom Metazoa; phylum Chordata; class Ascidiacea; order Phlebobranchia; family Cionidae; genus Ciona; species Ciona savignyi. Next base: position 2,856,461 of record CH002827.1, on the reverse strand, counting down.
TAACAGTGTCCTACTAATAATTCGAATAAAAACGCGCAAATTAGAAAATAAGTACACTAGGACAATATAATGGGTTTGGCCATGATGTGAAGGCACTGAAGAAATATCTATATATAATTAAGTATATTACATAAAATTGGTCCATCCGAAAAATTATGGAAAATATTGCAATTGTTATGCCATGCGTGACGTTTTCCGCATAATTTCGGTGGTGACTTGTACATATGAACCATGATAAAACGCACAGGGGTGTAAGTGCAAAAGCGATCTCAGATGGACGAAATAAATAAAAAAAAGGCTAATTTCCTTGATTATCTGGTAATATAAAGATAAAAATGAGAAAAAACAGGAGTATCATTGGTAGAAATTAAAAAAGCTATAAAGAAAGCTAATATAGAAGGGACGTGAGGTTCAGAAATATAACTTAGATAATTCGGAATAATATAATTTGGAGAATTTTCTCTCTTTGCCATTTACAATTATTTTTTAAATTGAGTTAAACTTCGTTCCAGTATGAAAAAATGTTTTGCTTTCGGCACACAAGGCGATAAAAAACAGTAAAGGGAACTTTTGTTGATATTTACAGTGCGTAAAATCGCGGTAGGTCGCTACTACTAAGTACTAAATAATACAAGGTTTGCGCACGAAGAAGATCTTGCAAACGTCCCGCTCTATTGCACAGTGAGAATACGCGGATGTGACGTCATCTACATCAAAATGCACGTCTTAGACTTGGCGCTGTTGCTGCTCGAAGTCGGAGATGGCCTGCCGTTTTCGGCCGGTGATGCCGCTTTTCCGGCCTGGATCATCTGTAAAAAGAGAAAAATCCCAAATTGTCGAATTTTATCGTCGTTTATTTTACACAGTGAAACCGAAGGATGATTCGGACTATCAGAATTGTGAACCGGTATCGATGTTAATCTTATATCAACCACGGGAAATCGAGGATATACTAAGTGTTCCGGCGACAGATGATAGGTCAACAAACCATGTTATCTCAAGGAGAAAAAGGTCAAACCTTATATATAAACCTACACACAACCACCTTAGGGAATTAGGCAATCGTCGGTTGCAATTGATTCGAATCCTACGGGTTTTTTATAAAAAAGTCTACTACTACGGCTAATATTAAACATCTAAGCAATTTGGAAAATCTAAGCAATAAACGATTGTGGCCGATTGGTGAGCGCGGCCGATTCATACGCAGCATGCCATTTCCGGAAGGGTGACGAATCCATTAGGGGTTCGAAACTTGACCGGGTAAATAAAAAATAAAGCAATTTGGCAATAAGTAAAATACTGCGGCATCTAGCAAGTAGTTTCAATTATATTGCTTTATTGATTCGAAATGATCATAATCACAAAGAACCGAGAATCAAGATTAGAGGTTTCATGGGCCACGAATTTGTTAGGAAATGCGTAGAACTTGGTTGCGTCACGCATATGACGCTATGGGTGATGATATAAAGTAAGGTTAGTGCATGAGTACAAACAACACCACAGGCGCATGCATAAACATACAAACAACAAGTCGTGGTTAAAGTTGGCGTAACGCGGCAGCAGCGCCTCAACCGGTTAAACTTTCAGTTTATTTGCTTTGTAGCTGAACGGCCACGGTCGATAACATGGGTTGAATGGGTGTAAGGGTCGGTGTCGTGCCACAGCATCATAATAATATTGAATATAGAAAACTTATAAATTTAAAACTTATGAAAATTAGAAATAATTGAATCAATACGTGGTAAGGTGTTTTAATTAAAATTTTCTGAGAAAAAACAAAGAAAAAAAACACAGAATAACTTGAAAGAGTTCTATCTTGCGGAAACTTAAATAAGCGATTTTTCTCGTTTGTCATGCGAAAAACGAAACATGTTTTATAAACGATGTGTATAAAGCTAGTAGTTTACATACACGGAGACTAGTGATCCATAATAATTACAACCGTGTTTAGCTGGTTGTACAATGAGGCTTAAGGACGGTCAATTCTTTGTTTAACCTATCAAATCAAGCATTGGAGCGGGTCGTACATTTCTAGCACAATAAAACAAACAATGAATCGTGCTCGAGCATGCTTTGCCCAGCCCTAATGAGTTAAAGGCTCCCGCACTTTAACACCGGATCCACACGCATATTTGCGATACAAGAAACAACAACTGGCTGCTGTGCAAGTATGACTGTGGGTCCGGTTTCATTTTTCTTTTTCTAAATGGCAAACGACCGAAATCATTGGACGCGCGTTACGCCACGTTCTTAATATTGCTAGAGCGGTTTGGTTTATAGCAGAATTACAACTTTGCGGAAATAAACAATTAAATTGGAGATATTTTTTAGATATTGCTTTTGTGATATGGAACACGGAATTCGGTTAGCGAAAAATGAAAGTTGGTTTGCACGAAAAGAGGAAAAAATGGATCATGCAATGAATAATGATGAGTCATGCTTCTGATAAAACGACAATGATGCTGTGGTGACGAGTACATGCTTGCAACAAACAAAAACACCGAGCGTTTCGGGGTTTTGTGGGTTGCAAATGGAAAACACCATGCCCATCCCGAGAATACAGATTTGAGTTAGGTAAGTTAAACTGATCGAAATCTTTCAGCAAGGAATTGGTGCGCACGCTCGGGTGGTAATGGTGTTTTGGGATTACGACACCGTCGACCACTCTTACTTTTTGGGATCCATTCGAATGCTTTTGCGATGAGCCGTTTCCGGTCGGTGATTTACGGCCCGGAGAGCCGTTACTCAAACCATGCTCAGCGCTCGACTCTTGGTCTTTCTTGGGCGACGAGCCCCTCCTGCTACCCGACTCGTTCGACAATTCCTCTTCTTCTTGGATCGGATCCTCCGAGAGCCCCGAAATGAATTTCATTTCGGGGGTAACCTCGAAGCTGTAGACACTGAACGCGTCCGAGTCCCTCTGCGCCATAGACAAGGTTGTTTAATGGGCGCTCCCAGATCGTTACCGCTGTCCGGTGGCACTGCTGCGGCGCGCATAAAACACCGGGGACCCAAAAAGAGTCGGACGACATGCATCGGCAAATCGTCGCAGAGGCGTGCGATTAGTGGTTAGTGTAACAAGCACAGTCGGGTTAGCAGCATATACTACTTGATGCTTACATCTCTATTTTCTCGAACAATTTTCTGGGCCCGGATAAGCTGGTACAGAAAGATATTAGTAACAATATCCAAATCTCCTACTTCGTATACAGCGTTTAAAGATTTAAGGCATGATAGAGGTTCATAAAAATCAAATTCTATTTATTCTACGCTTTTATTTACTCTAGATCAACCGTACAAATCAATGCATGTATATGGAGAAGTTATTTTAAATATCTACACAATCAAGTTAATTTGTTGATATCAAACAAACTCTAGCTTTAATTTTTCTATTTTAAACACGCTAACTACGTAACAAATAGCAAACTTAAGAGTTAGTGTACACTGTAAAGTAATTTTCACCATATAAATCAGTAGATGTCTAATAATAAATATGGCTATATCGGTTAAATTACCTGTTCAAAAATGTATTATAAAAAATCCTGATATAAATGAAAGAAAATTTTATTAACACTACTTTAGCAACGGTACCGTTTATGATTAGAGAACCATACCGTACGAACTATAAAGTAGCATGCTCATGCTCTTACTTGGTTGATGATCTTCACGCGACTCTTGAGTTTGTTGCCGGAGCTAAATGCAACCGCTTTGATGGAGTTCATGAACTTTTCAAAGTCCTGGTCCTCGGGCGCCTTGTCTGCCCATTGCCGACAGATCTCCTACGGTGCGAAAGGTGTAAGAATTTTGTTCAGAGGATACTTAATTTCTATACCTAAGTTTACTTATTCTTTACTTAACTTTACTTAATCTTTACTTAACTTTACTTAATTTCTTTACTTTACTTAAGTTTACTTAATCTTTACTTGAGTTTATTTAATTTCTTTACTTAATCTTTACTTAAGTTTACTTAATTTCTTTATTTAAGTTTACTTAAATACCTAATTTTTTTATTTAGGGAAAGGGAAGATAATGCTTGGTGTAGTTGAATCCTCTTGTTATCCACCTCTCTGGGACAGCGACCGCCATTATAACATGGGCATACGATTGACCACGTGCCTAAAGTTCTGTTGCACTAGGTTGTATAATATATGATGAAGACGATTTGTCAGCCTTGTTTAACCTAATGAACGTTGGTTTCAGAAACCGCTTAATCCGTACCTTGGGACAAGAACACGGCCGAGGTACCGCCTGCTAAGCAACAAAAATAAAAGGACATGACCGACTAACTAGCAGTTAGGCTGGTTATGATCTCACCAACTTTCGACTGCCTGTCCGATACCGTACCTATTAAGCTAATTAGCCGTTCCAATCCCATAACGACTATATATTAAGAACCAGTGATAAACAAAAGTTTCGTGTATTAAACCCAATGGTCATTGGAGTTCTCACCTGTATGCGCTTCTCCTTCTTTTCAAGTCGGTCGTACTTTCTTTGCAGCGTGTGCATCTCGGATTTGAGCTGCGAATCCACGATGGTACTCGAAGAGACCAACGTGTTACGGCGTCTCAACATTGGAGCCGTCATTTGGCCGTCCATTTCACGCAGTTCCTGTGACACAATAGGATAAGATAGGATATTTATGTCTATCCCCGTGAATGGGAAAACAAAAGGGGTTGATACACGGGCAATCGTCAGATCACCTCGCGTCCACCGTTGGGTTACCGGAGCTATTGCAGTGTGTTGTAAATGATACAACTGTTTCTTTAATTTAGTAGAACCCATTAATCCGCTGGGTTCAGGCAATGTCCCCTAAGTGCCTTGCCCAAGGACACAACCTACTAGCTAGCGACCAGTTTCGAATGTGTAACCTTTTGGTTGAAAGGCTTCGCACTAATCCACCAAACTAATCAGTTGGACAATCACATAATAAAATGAGCATTACCAATGCATCCAGACTGGCTGTTGGGCGAGAATGCAATAATACATCATAGCACAAAGATCAATGATGCTGTTATGGTTAATCTTATATTAAGCAGGTTAAATATTTTTGTTCGGTTTAAAAGCATTGTCTATTCCTGTTAACTTAAACAACAATACATGCATCCTCCCATATTTTTTTGTCATCGTTCATACAAAAATCCCTGCAATTGAGATTATTTAAACGATATTTCGAAGTGCCTTATGCATATGTAACCACATTCAAGTTTCAGTTGATGGATCAACTAAAGTGTAGGATAGTTCAGCCCACTGGCGTCGATTCCCGGGGTGGCTGGGGTGGCATGCCACCCCCGAGGTTAAAAAATGCGGGGTGGCAACATACAAAATATACCATACTTGCCACCCCAGTTTTTCACTCATTACGCTATTTTTTAACAATGTGTTTACTGTAAAAAATAAATTGTTGCACAGAATCATAAAAATCGCAACCTAAATAACACACAAGTTCATTATTATTTCGAAAGGTTAATAAATTTCACCTATACATAACACCATTCACACGTCGATTGTTTGATTGTCAACGTAATATACGCATCCATTCACACGTGGATTGTTTGATTGTCAACGTAATATACGCACCATTCACACGTCGATTGTTTGATTGTAAACGTAATATAACGCAACCATTCACACGTCGATTGTTTGATTTTTAATACAATATTACGTATTAAAACCAAAGTTATACCAAGTATTGTAACGTGACGTTTAAAAACTATAGCCTATGTTAAAACGATATAACTTTAGATTATATTTATACATGATAAACAAAATGTCAAAATACAAAATTATTTTAACTCGCCAGTAATCCATCTTAGATTAGAAATTTGTTATTACAAAGTATAAATTGTTTCTAAATTAAAATAGCCGCCGTTATCTTTATAAGTCAATTTCTCGTTTTCTGCCGTTACCTGAAAATCGCATTTCAAAGAAACACTTCCCTATTATCATACATTCGTATCGGCGGTTGTGGCGTGGGTATGAGTTCTCTAAAAGAAACACGCGGATTCTCCATTCGACAAGGGGCGTTAATAGAAGTACATGGAGGGGCAAATTAACTTTAACAATGGAAAGTTGTTTGTGCCTTACTAAATAAAGTCGGTTTGGACATCGTTTGGACTTGGATAGTAATAAATATTTTTTTCGTTATAACACTCTTGTGTTTTTTACGTTGTGTTTTAAATCTTTTTCCAATAAATACAAAAAAATCCTCAAAAGCCTCAAATCAAAAGCATGCATATCGAAATAAAAGCCCGGAACTTCTTTCAATGTTACTATTTATATCCATCCATCGTCGCGATTAGGACAACGTCAACGTTATTCCATATAAGGGGCTTTCAACGCATTCGAATGCCGACGTGTTTGTTTTATCTTGCCGCCTGCGGTTGCCGACGTAATCTTCAAATTTATTAAATAACAAGAGGAATCTGTAGTGCTATAAAGATATATAGGGATTCACTAATAGGGAACGATTCGTAGCGATTGTGCGAAGTCGGCTAATTTTTGCCTGTTTAAAAGTTGGTTACAGCTAAATAAATTTATGCCGTCTTGGCGCCACCCCAGTTTTCGTTTACAACGCAAAAAAATCGACGCCTATGGACTTCAGCCTGATTCAAGAAAGAGTAAATAACATAAAACTATGTTGAAATTGTATAAATTAAAAAAGCTGTCTTTCCCAGGAGTACTAACAAATTATTTTATCTCATTTTCTATTAAAATCGAAAAAAAAACGATTTTACACCAATCGAAAATACTTTTCTAAGTCGCCGCAATTGAAAGGGGGTTCACACCTTGGTTGTCAGTTTCTTGACACTTGCCACAGGAGGGGTGTCAACTTGACACGCATGGACGAAGAAAGTAATTGACTGGGACTCAAAATAGTCAAGATGATCTTGGGTTAAAGACGGCAAGGTGACAATCCTGCTGTAGTTGAATTCCGGAGAAAGAGTATCCTGGATTGGATAGGAGAATAGGATATTCATGTTTATCCCCGTGAATGGGAAAACCAATGGGGTTGAAACGGGCAATGGTCAGATCACCTCGCGCCCACCGTCGGGGTACCGGAGCTATTGCAGTGTGTTGTATAATTGAGACATTCCTTTAATTTGATTGAACCCATTAATCCGCTGGGTTTAGGCAATGTCTGTTAAGTGCCTTGCCCAAGGACACAACCGAGAAGCTAGCGACGAGTTTCGAACCTGCAACCCTTCAGCTGAAAGGCACCGCACTAAACCACAAGATCAACCGGTCGGACTTCAAAAGATCAAAAATACAACTTTATTTAATTAGGTCTTTACATTTTAAAATGAGATTGTTAAAAAAAATCATTAAAAATCTAATTAATGTTTGTATATTTTCTAACCAAAAATAAGTAAAGTTGGCTTCTTAAGTTTATAGCTTTTAGGCCACAATTTTAACTAAACCAACTTAAATTAAATAAAGTTGAACAATAAATGTTTAAAACGTGCTTAAAATTGTTTCTACCTGCACCACATTTGTCTTTACTGGTTTCTCATCTCCAATTGTTTTGTGTTGTACATAGATACCCTTGCTGTAGCGTGAATTGTTTATCTCACAGTTCTTTATTGCGATCTGAATGAAAATAACATTTGTACAAATCTACAAAACAATGTAAACACTGATAAAAAGTAGTGATTCTGGGCAAGCTGCGTCATATTACCTATGACCGGTGGTATCAAAAAAGTTGTGTAAAAAATGGGAGTAAATCAGAATAATTTGACATTGTTTGAAATTTTACCAAATGTCGGCCCTTTGTAACCTTAAAATGGCCGAGGTTATAATACACTGAGCTGATATTTTCCACATGTATCTCATGTCCTAACCCGTATTTAAATTAATTAAAATTGAATCGCCACTTACTTTGAAGTGGTATTTTTGTCCCAATAACTCAGCAGGGTCTTCAATGAAGCTGTCTTCATCAAGTGATCGACCGTTTGGATGACATGGCGTCACAGCTATGTTCAGCGTTCCTTCTTCTTGACCCTGTTATGACAAATAAATTAGGCATCTCATCTGATTACTAGATGTTGAAAATATGGTAACCAAACAATTGTTAAAAATATGGTATCCAAACAATTGTTGAAAATATGGTATCCAAACAATTGTTGAAAATATGGTATCCAAACAATTGTTGAAAATATGGTATCCAAACAATTGTTGAAAATATGGTATCCAAACAATTGTTGAAAATATAGCATCCAAACAATTGTTGAAAATATGGTATCCAAACAATTGTTAAAAATATGGTATCCAAACCCTTGTTGAAAATATGGCATCCAAACAATTAGAGCAAATTATGTAAAGCGAGAATTGGACTTTGGACGGAAAACAAGGCGTTTATAACAAGGAAACACACACCTAGTTTGAATTGGTACTTATTGATTAAACAAATATATTCTGTTTGTACTTTTACTTTCGAATAAATCATGCGGTTACATTTTGGAAAGTTTACTGGTTATCATTAACTAAGAATACAACTAAAGAGATAATGCTTAAATGATCAATGTCAGCAGAGATCTGGTACTATTTTATCTGAAAGCATAATAAAACTCAAAACTAACACCCAAAAATTGTGCCAAAGCCCCAAGGTTCTATGGATATTATAAGAAAAATTGCAGTCACTTTGTAATCAGTGATGGCCAGCCTATCGTCAAAATCGAGGAGATAAGAGAGCGATTGGAGGAAGACATTCGCAGTCCCCAACATCACGTCTTCTGGGGGATCAAAAAATGGATCTTTGTCTTGTTCAATCTCCTTGAAACTGTCGTCACCATCTATGTATTGCTGGTACATTTCCTGTGGGTGATTGGCGTTAGTGAAATGTGCGCAGGCTACCGGCACATGAGTTTTGGATCTATGCTTGACTGCTTACGTGCCAGAATTAAAGCGTGAATATTTTACGAGTTTTAAGAGGTCAATTTCTAGGAGTAGTTAGGTAATAAAAAATAAATTTGTAATGAAACTGTAATGAAACATCTATATTTGATCTTCTCGAATTTATAATTTCAACTAAAAGATGTCAACAGGGGGCATATTAAATATTACGACATCATAAATCCGATTGGGAAAAGGCTCCCTTCTTAAAAACTATCAAAAATTAATGAAAAACATTTTTTTCCGATAAAAGCACTGGGAGCATTTATTTTTCCATTAAAGCGTTGGTTGAAATGAAATTCAATGACTCATCGAAAATTTTAAAATCACACCCGCATTTAAACTTTAAGAGAGGTTGAATCAACACTACTCGTCTTTTATGGGAGTTAATTTGCAAAATGGAAAAATATACATGAGGCGCCAAAAGATAGGCCTTTAAAACATTTGAACTTATAACCTCAGTAAGCCACTGTCTGGCATAGTTACCTTTTCACACTTAGTTACTGCGCTAATAGATTGAGGTTATGTAGAATTGATGAATTAAAAAGTAACGGCCGCCAGTTGTGTTGACTCATTGTTGAATATTTTATATGCAATTTACCTGTATCATGTAACGTCTGTTCATGAACTTGCCTCGCTCCCACATCCAGATATTGTTGTTGAGAAGGTTCTTCACTTGCACCATGACCCTTTATGAGAAATGTGTTGTTAAAAGGGAGAGGAAAACAACCGAGGTAAATATTATGTCGTCGTCCCAGTTGTTCAAACACAAGGTTTTTCCCTGTTATGAATTTGTTATTCAAGGTTGAGGAATTGACATTGTGTTCCTTCCAGCATTATGGAAATGGGAAGGACATCATTCAAAAACAATATGTCGAAGCCAAAAAAATTTCAGAGCAGCAGAAGTTTTTCTCAGTAACCACGCCTGTGTAATTTGCCTTTACTTGTGGCAGATAAGAAAAAGATCACAGCGCCAATGCATAATTTTTAAAACACTTTTTTAATAAGTGAACGAAACATACTTTGTGCCCTTGTCTTTGTCCTCCTGGAAACCGCCCGAAATCAACACAAGTTCGAAATGGCGGTATTTGTTCAACTCTTCTGACACTGCGTTAACCTCAGTCACCATAGGAAGAAGTTCAAGAACTTGTTCCTGCGCTAGTTGCTGGTCTGTGTGGAAATTTAACATTAGAGAAACAAAAATATCAAATTTCCTACCTTTGATTATCTTTGTTTAACTGAATAAAGAACAAGCTTTCTTTAGTTTATTCATTTAGTTTATTCATTTTTGCCTCAGCATTAAAAATATGGAAAACGAATCAAATCAAGGCGCAGAAGCAGAAAATTACAGCAAAACGAGTTGTCATTCAACACATTATTTAAAGAAACGAATTTAATTAAATAAATATAGCGTACCCAGTTGCCAAACCTAAGCGAAAAACCAATAATGTGCACACAAAATTAATTAAGACCAGATGATATAAAGCCCCTTAAGAAGAGTGTGCAGTAAGGTGCATAAACCTACCTTTTGACATGCCAGAGTTCTGGGTTGAGAATCCGCTTTGCTCAGCCAGTTCCTTCTGTGCGAAATCCCAATCTACAGTCTCAGGTGTTCCTTCCGGCAAGCCAGGTTTCAGTGGATTCATGAACACATACAAGTGGTTGGAACCTGGAAGGAATATTCAAAATTCTGTTGGCCGTTGAACGAATCTCATCGTCAATACTTTTATATATATGTTATATATTAAATCTTAACAAACTTTGGAATATCAAAACTACCATATAAGCTTTTTTGGGAATGGTTATTAGCACTGTGAGGTAGGAAAATACAGAGGCCGCTGTTGGGCAATCTTAGGATTCTGATGTGACCAGTCAGTTTGTCAGGCTTTTATATGTTACAATAGAAACAATGGTTTTGTTTTTCTTCAGGCCATAATTCCAATGGGTTCAAGTTCTATTGAGTGCCTTGTCTTAAAGCACTAGCGATTAATTGGTTAAACCAAACGTAGCCATACACATTCTAAAACACTTAGGATTTGTTATTTATTTGAAATATGAATTCTGTTCAAAATATGCTCATACCAAGCAAGACACGGTCATTGTGCTCCAGTTTTCGCTCCCCTGTAAGCGGAGCTCCGTTGACCTTGATTCTCGCTCCGGAAGTTGCTGGCTTGATCACAATCTCTTCGTTATCGAATGTTATAGAGGCGTGCTGCTTCTGTATGCTGTTCAGGAAAATAGGGAGGCCTTGTTAGAAAACTTGAAGCTGGAGTTTGCTTTAAAATGTTTTAGAATTTAAAATAATATAACATGGCACTGTCTCTGTAATATAACATGCATTGTCTCTCTCTATCATGTAGAAAACATGTACAAATAGGCCGTTTTTATTAAATAAAAATGTAGAAAGATATCAATGCTTTCTGATTTGTTAATTTGCTTTTCTCAGGCAATGTACTGGAGGATACGAAAACTTCGATCCGAAAATGCAACGGATGTTATTTACAGGGAATTTTCTAATCAGGTAACATTTAATGTACACCACGATCCCTGCTTGTATGTTTGACTGATTTCAAGAAAATGGTGATGGGAACAAGTGCAAAAATCAGAAATCAAAATGCTTTTATATGGTTTTCGAGTACAACGTCACTGACTGTAGTCACTTAGTATTAGAATGACATATCCTAAGTAATATTGACTGCCTTTTGCGCACCAAAGAAATAACGTATTCTGGTTGCAAATTTCGAAACAGCTTACATCTTAAGTTTCATACATGGATAACCACTGCACCACATATGTAGTGGTTACTAAAGCACTTACCTTAACCCAGTAAGGATGATATCTGGCATAACATCTGCATCTTTCCTTCCAATGATTGTTTCCTTACCCTCAACAATGGGGTGTTTAATTACCCCGGAGAGCATTGGATCCTCATTTAGGTTCACAAAGTGAGGAACAGTCATCTTCACAGGACCATGGGCCTTGCTTAACTGAGCATCCTCAATTCTTGACTGAAAAATAATAAAAACGAATGAAAAATTTTAAAAACATGAACCTTCGGTTAACAGATCTGTTTGTCAGACTTTTAACCATTATACTTCCACACTTTGTGCAACTGATTAGTTACCTCAGCAAGTTTGGCATCCCAATCAAAATTTTCCATTTGAGCTTGGTTTTCAAGAAGCTGAGCTCTTATTTCTTCCTGCATCTGTCGTTTCATCTGTTCGATTTCTATTCAAATGTTTCATTTGATTTAGTTATAAAACGGATTAGGAATGATTAAATGAACAAAAATCATTCAATATGTGAACCACGAAATACTGCCGACAAGGTAACCCCTAAAATATACAACCCCCACTCCAAACAAGCGAATACCTTCTGGAGACATGCCAGCTTGAGACTGCTCAGGCAGCTGCCCGCTTGCAGCTTTCTTCAGCCTCTCATTCTCCTCTCGGAGCTCCCGGATCAACTTGTCGATCGGATTCTCGTTCACCACAGCTTTGTTCTTGATCTTCTTTGCACGATCCGCGTATCTGAGGAAGCTCGCCCGGGTAAGTCATCCTTTTATAAAAACGAATTGACATTTCGCTAACTTAACTTTTGCCACTTATGTATGTGAATATTTGGCTACAGTCAAGCGCACTTGAGTGTGGCTGTACAAACTGGCTTTCTTTATGTGTTCCATAAAAAAGGTTATTTCCATTTCGAGTACTCTGTTCTCATACTCGCAGATATAACTATAATATTGTTTTATAAACAAGTACCTTAATGTGGAAAGAGTTTCATCATAGTTAATATCAGCAGGTGATAGAGCAGCTATCATGATGGTTTTAGAGTTGCCACCCAGGGCGCTCATTAGCAGCTTGGTAAGCGCTGAGTCTCTGTATGGGACAACCACCTTTTTCTTTCCGAGTGATTGATCAGCTAATGCCTGTATATATTGGTGTAAAGTTGATATAAATGGTTGTAGAAGCACACCATTGCTGGTATATAGTATAAGTATGTAGTGATTTTGTTTGTCATTATAACAAGATGTTTATTAAATTTTTTTAGATAAATTTGTTGAGCTCAGATAAAATTTGCGGTTTTGGAATATTGAAAACTTATGTTTATGCCTGTAGATACATTATCAGCGTTCTAAAATTTATACACAGTATACTATTTTCACATAAGCATCTGGAATTGCAAATAAACAAAAGGTGGACAAAACCTTAAAAAGATCTGCTGAGATTAACGCAGAAAAAGTGTGTACAAAGAAAATTTTACATGCTGAATTTTTTACATGCTGAAATATTATCAATAAAATGGCAATGGTATTAAAGTGCCAATTTTTTATAAGAGAAAAAATACAGAAAAAAAACAGCAACATAAATCATTAAATCCTCAATTAAAGACAGTTCAAGTACAAAACACGTACGGAGATCACATTTCCAAGGGCGGAAAGAGATTTATTGATATTGGCCCCTTCTTTCAATCGATCACCTGTGGCACCGGTGCTGTCGGCTCTTTCCGAACCTGATATTTAATCATTAAACTAAATGTTTGCGATGGTGTATAAATATATATAGATAAATGTATATATCTCAAGGAGAATTTTCTAAAAATTTGGAATTTGAATCTTATCATTTGAAGTAGTGGACTTATTTTTTGTAGTATGATTACAAAATTAATACAATCAAATTAACTAATTTTGTCTATAGGCCACAAGGAAAAGAGTATTTCTTATGATGAAAAAATTTTAATGCTAAAAACAAATAGGCTGGAAATGTCAAAAATAACTAAATACAGTGTGCTCTTCTGAACAATTTCTATATTATAACCAGTTACTTTTTCTACCACATGGATAACTCTGGCATGGATTATTTTTTACCTGCCAGATCCACAAGGTTAATGCTTGAACTTTTCTTTGTCTCCTGTCCTGCTTCGTTCTTCGTGATTTGATCAAAAGTGATGGTGACGACTGTGTGGGCACGTGAGCTCGTGGCATTCATCTGCGTCGACGCAACTGTTCGATTTGCAGTACCTTGGAGTGGAGAGACAAAAGTTATGTGGTGCTATACCGACTGTTAATGAAAAATTTTTAATATATGCAAAACTTTAAATAGTGTAATATAGAAGACTATCTGTTAAAAGCATCTGACTTCCTGTAACCTATATATCTTGCATATGCATAGGTAGGTACCGGGAAAATATTAACCGGTAACCGGATAACCTATGGAATTTGGTGATATTGAACACTACTGTTAACACCATGACCATGATGAATATTTACATAGGTTGTTTAATTTTACAGATATTTCAGTTGTCCATTTGATAAAAAATAAAAGTTATATCAGTCCTTTATGTAAAATTTGCCAAACTTCGCTCAAATGGTACCGTACCTTCTTCCATTCTGCGTTCGATTTCATTGTAACTTCCAACTGCAACTTTCTTGAGTTTTTCAACATAGAACAAACCAAGTTTCGGGTTCTGCCTCACGTTGAGCCCACCCTTAGGGTTATCCTTGGTCAGTAGATCACGAACTTGCTCATTGTAAATTTCCAACATGGAGAATGTCACTTCAAATTTCTGCAAGAAATGACAAAAAATCGGTTGATTGAAGTCAGCAAACAGTGATATAAATTTACGGTGAATTGGTTCACTGCTTGCATACTGGGCATTAGCCTAAAAAGGGAAGGGTGGCTAATGGTAGTGTTACAATTGCCTGTATTATAACACCCCTTTAGAAGTGTTTTCTAAATGAAGAGGATAAATACAAGGATCCTCGTACCGGTATATTGAAATAATGGAAATTAACTTTGCATGCTTATTTAATTACTTAATAACTTAACAAATTCAGATTTGGCAATGTTGTGGGCATCTAAAACAACAAAAAACACTTTTCGACATACAGTGTAAAACTAAAAATGTTTTTTGTGTTTAAATAAATACTGTAGCAGAATTGGTGTAGGTTTTTTTAAATTTTAAAACAAGGATGCTGCAGATAAATATATTTGTTCTAAAATTTAAAAAAATGTATTATCTATGGTGAGTAACCACCACCCAGTCACCTGGGTTTAATGAGATGGCACAGAGATGCGAGACCAATGTATTCTAGACCAAGACAAACAGTGGACAATAGAATGGCTGAACAATTGAAGCGTTCACATTTACATAGGGCGTATTGGCTATTACAATGCTCTTAAAATAGACCTTTCTGGAGTTTTTTTTATAAGGATGGTAAGGCAGAGATATAATAACTGCAATGAAACAATGAAGAATATTCGCCTAGTCATCAATTTTATTTACCGTTCCGTCTGAGCATCTATCGATAGACTGGAAAAGTTCATCGCAAGTGATTGGGACAATTCCCCTGCAAAAGAAATCCAACTTAAATTGAGCATATTAATCCCACTTGAAATTTAGTATATTTATATATGTGATCATTTTACAACTGTTCTGCACTAACACACTTTAAACACATTTTCATTTAAAGTGTAAAGCTTATATTTTTATATGTCAGTAAAGAAAAAAAGTTTTCTAATTTGTTGTCATACTATAGGACTGTGACTTATATGGTTAGTTGTTTCCCCCTAAAATACATTAAATACGATTGACTTCATTACTCCTTTTAGGTGAATAAAAAAGTGCCAACCCTATTTATGTGTTGGACAACAAACCAGTTGGTTATGCAGAGTTCAAGGTAACATGACAAACCTGTTTTTTCCATAACCGACCATCGAAAATGATTTACCGGAACCTGTCTGGCCATACGCAAACAGTGAACAGTTGTAACCTGAATTGGAAAACAAAATAAAAAGACTTTAAATAAGCTACATCTCAAACATTGAAAACCATTGAATTTTCCTTTTTTAAGTGGGCGATTCAAGGTTGCGTTTGGTAGTTGGGAAACTTAACGTCCACACTGTAAACAAAACCACATGCCCTACATAGTTGCACGTTTTTAACTGTAAATCGTCTAGTGGTGATAAAATGTTCACAAAAAAGCAAACAATGCCAACCCAAGGACAAGTGGATTCCATAGATCAATCGAGAGCTCGAACAAAAGAATTTTTAATTTCCAGTCAAATTCCTACTATTTGTTCATATCTTAGCGGGGGGCAGATAAAATAGCTATCTAGTTAATATAATGCCACAACATAATGAGAATGTTAACATCTGTATGGCGGTATATGCATACACACTATTGATATACCTTTCAACAAGCTTCATATTACCCATAAAAATTCAAACTGCTCCTTTTTAAATGACTTCTGGAGTTATTAAATTTTAGAGGTGTGATATATAGAATTTTGATCTTATTCTATGTTTTTTATTTTATATAGTTTTAGTATACTGTCTGGGAAATACATAAATATTATAAAATAAGGGTTCAATACATTCAAAAGAACGAACCTATTTTATCTGACATTACATAAGCATGTCTTACCTGAAAATATTAATGGTAGAAAAATCAGTTTCTGTTATCTAGTATTATTTATAAAAAAAATTATTGATCATGTTTTCCAAGACTAGTGTTTTAAGGTTTTAACTAAAAATCGAACAATTTATTACTAAATGCATGATAACAGGGATATATGCAGTCATTTTTTATGCTCTTAACTGCTCAAAGCCGTCATTATATATTCAATGCAACTATTTAAAAAAAATTATTCATATCTAAATAATCTAACTTGCACAAACACATTGCAAATAGCTCTGGTAAACAGAAAGCGTATACTCAAACAATATTGATTAAATTGACTTTTCTGTTACAGCAGTTTTTTGTTTTAAAATAATCCTATTTATTGTTAGTAAACCAGAATGACTTTTCATTATTTATTATATCCTGATATATATATATATATATATATATATATATAAACATTGTGATCAAAGTATACCGCATAAGCCCCATATTTTTGGTGCAAGTATTGCTCTTAAATACCATCTCAAAAAACAACTAATAAGTTAAAAATTATAAAAATAAATGTATTTAAACACACCTTCAAAAGCATTATCCAAGACTCCTTGACCAAGATTATCGAAGACTTTACGCTGGGTAGCATATTTATCATTCTTCGCTACAAGCACACCATCTTCATCCTCAAAACCATCATGGGACCTGGTGTTGTGGTGTACAATGGTGTGAGATTAAAACCATTAGCTTGGTAGTTATGTATGTACTTGTACTTGTTCACTGGACCTAATTGTACCCCATGAAATTTATGTCATTTATGTAACCATCATTATAGCACTGACAAACTGATAGTAAGCATTCGGTATTTGATCCAATGTGTAATAACACCTAATGTGTTTACCATCTTTGGTTATAAACATGAACAACCTAAGCAGAGGAATGTCCTTGAATTTAAAAAAGAAATCCTAAAGGCTCAGTATTATAGAATAGGTCATTTGATCCTATGAGTGGTATCAAGATAATAGTACAAAGAGACTTACCAGTATGAGTAATCAAATCCGAACTGCAAGTAAACAAATTTAATTACATATCAGGAAATATAAAACCAAGGTTATGATAGGGTACTGAATTTAAAGGTTTTCAACAACAGAAATGTCATATTAACAATTGCTTACCATTTTAGGGTCTTCCTCTGTAAAAAATATAAAAATAGTTAAAATTAGCATTTGTTAATAAACTGTTTAAATCAGGAGACAATATCTCCCTGAATTCACAACATTTGACAATAAAATTTACAACTACCATGACAAATATATGATATACTATTATAACCCATTATATAGATGCCGCTTTAATGCATTATAAGGAAATTGGAATTTTCGTAGTAAAAAAGGAAAAAACTAGTATCTAAAAGTGATTTTTATAACACAGTTTTGGTGTCTCATCTCTGTTTTTAATGATGAAACTACAAATTTAATGATCAGCTAATCAATTATTATACTCTTGAAAGCTTTTATGTTGAAAAACTTACTTGGAGTGTCTGGGTTTTGTATGTAAGTGGTTGGCCCGGTCATTTTTATAATGCATTTTGCTCCTCTGTCTTTTTCTCTGTAAAAAATATAAACTTATACTTTATAGTCCATACTTACAGTACAGAATAGCCAGGTACTATACCGGTACACTATTTTTTCTTATAGAATAAAGTCAGACATGTTTAAGATGGAAAAGGTGTGTATGATCATTTACTTAAATAAAAAAAAACTATAACGAAAAAATTCTTCGATAATAATGTTTTTCCTACCTCTGATTGAAGGGACGTACTCTCACGGCAACTTTTACCCTGAAAAAAAAACAATTTTAGGCTTACAGTATCCATTTATAAAGAATATTAAACTTGCCTAAAAGTATGGTACAACCTAAACAGTTATATTGGTACGGCTTCTGGTTTGGTGTCGCTATTTATCTTAAGTATACAGGCAAAGCAAACAAAATGTGGAAAACTAATTAGTGGCGAAAATGATGCAACATGGGTTATCTATATATCATTTAAACTTACGAATCACTGCCTATTTTCGTTTCAAACCCCATTTCTTGTTTCGAAAATACTTAGCAATGTCTAAACTAAGTTGTTAAATCCCAATTGTTAAATCCCAATTAAAAATAAAGCGCTTTCCGTTAAAAATCATCTAGCTGAAGTTGAACTGTGTGTCAGGATAACATTTCAATACGTTATTGTTAGAAGGGGTAGACTGGTTTTTTGTTTCTCTCCACTAAAGAATCGTAGAAACTAGATGCCACTTGGCTCGAGTTGTTTCGCGACAACGACGGCACCGAAGCGTTAAATTTGTAAACAAAAATCCTAGCAACGATTTTTAGTAAAACCATAAATATCTGTTTCAGACATCTATGGTTTTACTAGCGGTCCAGAAATTAAAATTACCAATGAATGGGTCGGTGTATACTCGTTAAACCAATTTATAAAACATTTTATACATAACTTGAACAGAGTACTTTGCTATAAACAGGCTTACAGGCCTATACGTTAGTTAATAAGATAGGCTAATTGATTATCACACTAAATTAAAAGATAAAAAAGACTCTTTAACACTATAACGTGGTTTGTCATTTTTGTCGATCTTGAAAAAAGTGATCTTCAGCCGGGAAATTTAAAACTTTTCGAGATTTAACATTAGACCTTGTTTTTTCAACTGACAAAAATTTTGAAACATTAAATTTTATTGAAATCTGGGTATACACACAGTCCTACTTTTAAAATATAAAGATGTACTATTATCTAATTTTAATGACCAGACCGCACCATTGACTATATGACGCAAATCTCTTTAATAAAGCACCGAATGACGCATGTGTGGTGGAAAAAGAATGCGACGAATTAGTTTTGTTTGCTCGGGTTCAAACAAGGGCCACAAAAAATCGAAACATTTACACCAAGCAGTTTTTTTGAAATTGTTTGTGCTTAGTACTAAACAGTGGTACATATCGTCTCTCCAAAAGGGCTTTGGTCGGTATAGACAGGTCGCCGATTGAAAAAATTGTGTCCAAGCAGGTGTTAGCCACGACTCCGGTAATTTTGTGTGGCAGTGTCCAGGCCAGGCACTAAACCTTGGCCTGATACAATCAAGTATAGATCGTGTAAAATTGAATCAATATGAAACATTGAATACCTCATAGCACAAGTAACCCCACCAAAGCACGAGGCATTTTCGTGTTTTAACACCATTCATTATTATGCTCGCAGGTATATAGATTGTATTTTACACGGACAATCTCGACATGCATAGTCCTAATACCCTAATACTGTAAATTCGCCTACTTTTGCGAAAAGAACCGTTAGGCTAACCGTTGCTGACTTCCCGCAGACAGCTCTAAATACAGTGAACCATTTGCCTTAAGAGCCGAGCGAGATATGAATTATTTTTCCCAAAGCTACAAATTTCAAGACAGGTCCAGCAATTTCAATATATATATTTAAAACCAACATCAATGTGCAGAATAAGATAGTGATTGTTTAAGGTAAATTCAAGGGCCCGATCAGTGTATGTAGATCGGGCCCTTGAATAGCTAATGAAGCCTAATGAGTTGTGTCTTTTCGTAACCAACAATTTTCAACAACAGCTAACCTTCACAAGACAATTACGTTACATTTATCCACACAGTTATTCAAGGGCTGACATGCTATAAAAAAAAACATAAATAAATAAAATTTAAAAAGTAAAATTTTTACGTTTTACGATATATATATATTCACCTTAATTATTTAATCTGTGTTCTAAATATATTAACGTAAAGTTTTAGGTTAACAATATATTCACGGTAATTATTTAGTCGATTTTAAGATATGGTAACGTTTTTTTTTTGTGATACAAATGAAGCAAATAAAGGCCATGTACGTACAAATAATAAAGCAAGAAACATTTAGCTTATACTTATGGTTGCAACTTACGATTCGCCGCCGCCCGACATCTTTAATGTCCTTGTTGTTTAACAACTTAAATTGATCTTGAATTTTAAATACAAATACACGGACTTCTGCACGAAAACACCACTCCTTCTATGCAAAACACAACTGTTAGGACCGTTTTGAAAAAAAACACTCATCGATTATTCAAGCATATAGAGGTCCTGCTTAAAGAAGAAAACCCAACATTAATTTGTCAAGTTGCAGGTTATAACTTGGGCGCAATCCGACTGAAGAGTTAAAATTCTCACCAGCTGCGTACGTTTAAATACAGCTACATCATTGCGATTAATTTGACTGTTTGACATACGAATGCACCTACTGTACACACATTATTCACATTTCGCTAATTTATAAAATCACCTGTCAGATGTGCCATATTTTCAAACAATAATTTATTTATGTTTCTCTTTGATAAATTCACATGCTATCGTAGCTAAGTCACAGATAGCGGAAGCTGAATTTTATTTATTAATTAACTTAAAATTTATCGCAAACCCGCTTACAAGGGTATAAAATAAAGATTTCAACACACAGCTGCTATCAGAGAGAGACCTGACTCTACGACTGCTATCACTGTGAAATGAAAAATTGATTAAATATTGAAACGTACGTGAACCTGCTAAGGTAGAACGTACGTTGTAATAAAACACCGCTTTTTCTTCGTTTGCCTTTTTTCTTTTACACTTCTTCCAAAATAAACAAATTATAAGGTATTCACACCGTTTAAAACAAAATTAACTTTTTTCTGTGGCTACTGCCATGACAACTAAACCACTGCAGAGTATAGGATTTGCACGATTGGGATTGCATGAAAACAAGCCCAAAATAGAGACTAAAATATACCCAAAAACGTCAAGATTAAGCTCAAGTTAAATAAGCATTTCATTAGGGCAGTTTTATAAAAAGGAACTCTTTTCTTGACATATGAATTATTTACGAGAGGATATTTGATCGACATTCAGTTCGTGGAAAAAAGGTTTCGTGAATTCAACGATAAATAACTTTACGGTAAAACGGAATTAATGGCCATGATAAATGCACTTAGCAATTTGACAAAAAGTCATTAAAAAGTATTTTACGACCATGGAAAATCCCCTTATTTGTTTTCTGATTTAAACTTAAACTGGGAAAATATTATTTTAGGAAGGCTTCTACCGTTTCACGTAAATCGCAATCAACCGAATTCATATAAATCGCAAACCAATCTATATGCGCGGACATAAGGGGGTTTACTGCCTATGTTATAGTTCCTATATGCCACCGTTTTACGACTGGCATTTGTATTTTATGAGGATGTCTGTCCAACCTCGCAGATAGAGGAGAAACCACTTGTGAAAATAAAAAGTTTTGCTTTTTCTGCACTAACCTATATGACCAAAACAACAGCGGCTATAACTGTAACCACGTGGTATCTCAAAATGTGTTTGCCATTGGTTACCTGTCAATATGCATAGACACAACAAATTCGACAAAAATAAAGAAAAGACTCTTTTTACCAAAAAATGGGAAATCAAAGTCAGTTAAACATTTTTTTGCATAAATTCAGAAATAAACAAACTAGTCTATTTTTACAGTGGATGACGATATTGTCTTACGTGTCTTCTTTAGCATTGCTGGGCATGACTTGGGAATTCTTCTAACACTTCAATGGCGATAGTTCGTCCACCGAAAGGCAAAGTGTTCAAATTTGTTTACGTCGTATAGGCTTTACTATTGATAACTAAGCAGCAGCTCTATAAGATTTACAGAAAGGACTCAGTTTAATTAAAAGTTATTTGGAGAAGCGGTCCAGTAACATATTGTGGTATTTAACCTTATTATCGGTCAAATGTATATATACGATTATATTCATAATTAAACGAAGAAAGAGTATTTGGAATAGAAGAAAAGGTGCACCCAACCGTAATGTACCTTCACTTTTATGTTTAAATTAAAAGATTCTCGTTTGTTAAATTCGCGGTAACGAACAATAGGAACAATACACCGCATTGAGCACTTTGAGGACACTTCAATTTTCGTTGGTTTTCGCTTTGTGTATTGGTTCAGCAAACTGTCTGCTTTGAATTTCGATATCCAGAATATCTTAGAGTAAGCTAACACCTAACGCTGTTTAAATATTTGGCACAAACGTTGAATGTCATTGTCGTTTAAGAGATACGACCCATTTACCATAACCTTACTTTGTCTAAATGCTTGAAGATCTAGGATTGGTAATTATACAAACACAAATTTTCACTTGCGGTTTGCTCATTGCATTGCACAAAGTACTGTTTTCCAAACTCTAAGTTGCTATGGCGCACTTTTTTCCTTTAAACATAAACCTTCTGTTTGAACAGGACCTATTATGACGTAATAACCGTGTTGTTCCAGTGTCAACAAATCCTGACATGTGGCGCTAAGCAGCGAAAAGCGCGCGATTTATGACTGGTTGAGAAACCACATTCCGAAGTCTGCAAATCCAAGTACAAACTCTGTTTAACGAGAGCATTAAATGGAAGTATGTGCGGAAATGGTGCTGTGTGTGGGGGTTTTCAAGTGCTGTAAACTCAAACCGCATCGAGCTTTATCACGTTGCTTCTTATAAATGTTTGATGAAATGGGACCATGTTTTGGTACGTTGCTACGGCACCCCCGCGCTATTATACGTGACGTAGTGCGTTCAATCTAATGGAATTAAATAGTCGTTCGTCATTTTTGACAGGGCTAGTAAAGTTTGATTCAACAAAGATTTTTATAAAACCCCACTCCCCGTTTTAAGCATCAGGTATTTGCGCCATTTGAAAATTTTCGTTTAAAATCGTCGTTTGTTTTTGCGATTTTGGTATGAATCATGTATATGGGATATGTGAATCTATGTGTTATTATGTATGCGCTGGAAATCTTTCGCTAATGTTATAATGGATGCGTTTTAAAATATATACCACACAAAAAATAAGTAAAAATCATTCCTTAAATCATGCTCCGAATAACCCGAAATAAAACTTTACAGTTCAGCGACAGGGCAAACTGTAGTCGGCGACAAACTTGTGTAATGACATGTCCTGTGTGTTTACTTATGATCCAGGCTATGATCAGGCGTCACCCGTGTCCAATGTTTGGGACCAAAGCTTTCAATCAATATAAAACTGTCTGTAAATACAGCATGTGCGTCATTGCCTGTGTTATAAACCAGGACAATGACATTGCCTTGCCAGTGCATACACGTTTTGTGCAAACTATGAAACTTGAACGTTTACCTAGTTAAACACCGCCTTCAGTAATGTCATGTAATTTCTAAGTATTTCGTGCCAGTATACATGCTCAAAGGAACAGCTCAAGCAGACTTTTAAATTCACTTTAATAAAACGATGCCACGTTTTACTCGGTAATTTTTAATTCAATGCAAGCTAGAAATAATTCCATTTACGAATTGTGTTTTTGCGTCTACGTTAATTTATTGAAACATAGCCATAGAGCCAGGGCCGGTTTTAGGCCGATTTGACCGATTAGATCAAATTGGGCCCCGCACCTTGAAGGGGCCCAGCGCTAGCTTTTTGTATTACGAGGTTAAAAATACTACTGAAAACGTAAAATAAAAAGTGAAATAATATTCTTTCTCATAATATCAATTTGTTATGCATCGTAACTAAGTCAAATTTTTCTGTTTGTTACGTCATAATGAATATGGTTGCGTAACAATATATATATATTATGTTTGGAAGTAAAACAATATATATCGTAAATAAGCATCCACATTACATTTAATTGGTTTTATAGCAAGTATTAAATGTCTATTTTTGTAGTTTGTGTACTGATTTGTATTTTATGATACATAAACACCCATAAATTTTGCTATGAAGAGTAGGGGCCCCGCCATCACATTTCTAATTGGGCCCCGCGGTTCCTAGCACCGGGCCTGCATAGAGCCCTAATGCGGTTTGTTGTTTTACGAAAGAAAGGAGGAGTTTAGTGTTAAATTTCAATAAACATTTTCTGGTTTTTAAATGCGAAAATGTTTGGAGAATTATTGCGACTTCGTTGAGCTACTGAAAGAGATAAAATTGCAGTGTGATATTATTCTTTTTAACGGGCATTGTCTGGTGCCCATGACCACTGTGACTGTTGTTAGATCTGTTTTGACATTGAGTCTATGTTATAGACGGCTTAATATATACATCGAGCTACCTAACGATGAGCTTGGTTAACTTAGGCTGTTAAGCACCTTGGATTAAAGGAAAGGGCATGTTGTTAGCCGAAAGATTGTTGGTTTGAACCAATGTTCGCTTAGGTTCTAGGTAAGGCATTTAGCGACCGTTGCCTGGAGCCAGTTGATAAGTGGGATAAACTAAAACAAGATGTAAACTAAAACAAAGTTTTAATTAAACGCAACACTGTTCGTTTAATTATGCGTTTTCCCGTTTTCACTCGAGTATACTTTCCTATATCTTGATCTGTTTTGAAAATATTAGATTTAAACTGCTCCGTAGCGCCACTAAACGGATTAAATTTTATATTTACGTGAACACTGGAAACATATTACGTCCGAGATTTTTTAGGGATGTTAGGAAAGAACGGTGGTGTGGCCGAATGGTTAACGCAACCGTTTTATATACCATTTTCTTTATAAAAACAGCCTTGGTGACTAGACCACCATGGAATCAAAACTGAGCCCGTTAAATTATATATAAAATAAATTTGGGAAAATGTAAATGTTTACTGTAGCAAGTTTTTTGTAGTCTGCGAATCAAAATGATAACAAATGGATTTTTCTCCTTTAATACAATAATAATGAATATGGTTTGAATAAAAAAAAATAATTAAAAAAAAACTACCGTACTTTAAACATGCCAGCTACATGCACATGGTGTAAGCAACAAAGCAAATACTGTGAGGTGAGTCGGCTTAGAAGGTTAAAGTGGAAAAAACTAAAATGACAATGAAATTTAACTTGTGGTCCAAAAACGTTTAAAGTTCCACACTCAAGACATGTTAAATAAGGTGCGTGACAGAAATGCAATGCATGTTACGCAATATTATACGTAACAGTAATGCTGTTTATGATTTAGGAGGTGTTGTACCAAATATTCTCTCCATCTTTCCAATGCTCTCAACCTTTTAGCCTAAAATTATGACTGGAGTCTGCATTCCAAGTCTAAAGATATTTTTCTTAATAATTTCGAGCTAATACCTGTTCGTATTTTTTCATTAACAACAAGGATATGCACAATCAACACTATGGATTCACGTAGCTCTGCTTAACTGTTACAATAACTGCACAGCTGAACAAGAATCGTTTATTTGTAACCGTATATCAAGATTGGGAAATCACCCCCCATTGTTACTTAACAAAACACTAAAAAACCATGAAGAATCTGCGCACCGGCGCTCGTTAAATCCCCCCGGGAATGCATACAAATTAATTTAATTGACAAGCTTCCGTTTGAACAGAAATACTGTGGCGATGATTTCCAAAAAAGAAGATGAAAAAAACTATATTAATCTAAAAAGGCAGTTAAAAATAAAAGCGTGATCTATTTAATTTGTCCGGCCGGTTAGTCTGGTGGTTAAGTCCGTCGCCGTTCAAGCGAAAGGTTGCAGGTGCAAAACTGGTCGTTAACTAGTCGTTTGTGTCCTTGGGCAAGGCACTTTACGAACATTGCCTGAACCCAGCCGTTTAGTGGGTTCCACCAAATTGAAGGAACGTGTCTAATATATACATCACACTGCAATAGCTCCGGTAACCCGACGGTGGGCGCGAGGTAATCTGACGATTTCTCGTGTGTTAACCCCCTTGGTTTTCCCATTCACGGAGATAAACATGAATACCCTATCATATCTTATCCTATCCTACCGCATGGGGCGCTGTTGATATATTATCCTCTGGGTTGTGTTTGAAGTTAAGGTCGTGTGGCTAAATGGTTAAAGCGACCGATACATTTATATATTTTAAATTACGAAAGCGTATCAAGAATAGGCCTATAAGATTAGACTCTAATTTGACTACTTTACTCGTGTTTTGACCTAGCTCGGGCAAAATGCCTAAATTAGTTGAGTTATCTGTTCTTTTTGAAACAATAAAAAAAACACTTAAGATTAACGGTTTCGGTAAAATACTAAAATCTTTATAAATCCAGTTTGCATTGACGTGAAACTTTAGTATTTTTTAAAATAATAATATATAAATACGATTTTGTCTCGACTTGACCCTTATTTAAAATGACGTTAACAAATAAGGCATGGGCTGGGACTCTGACTCACAGATTGCAGCACTGACATAGGGTAGAGCTTAACATTGTAAATTAAGTAATTTATTGCGCTTGAAAACACAAAAAACTTCCATTAATTACCGGGTACAGTTCGTTAAGTACATTGCTCTGGATAAGAAATACGCAAAAGAAGGACAAGTATTGGGATCCAATCCATAACCCCTGACAGGACGTCAGTGTTTATTTTCTCAGTAAAACATCCCACAATTTGTTGTTTCATATTTATATTCATGCAAAAATCTTTGTCACGCCAATATTTGTATGCATTTTTAAGGGTTGTTTCAGGTGGTCATAAAAGTTTCACAAATTTGTATAGTAAACCGAGATGATAATTAAGAATCGTAAAATAAAATATTTACCGGCATTCAAGGTAGTTTACGGCTGCCAGTTTAAATCATTATTTTAAATGTTACCACACAAATATATTGGAAAAATAAATTCTTACCTGTCACGTTTTTCTTTATCCTTTGAACTTCGTATTGAGGACAGTGCTTTCATTTTTAAAATACAGAATTTACAAATTGCAAAACTACAGTGTGTAATACATACAAAAAATTCTTAAATAATCGTAAAAAAACTGTTGTCTTACTTTTACTACTTAAACTTCTAGCACTGATAAGGTTTAAGTGGAGTTTAATAATCACGTATTCAACATGTTTAACGCTCGTATTATCATCGCTTCAGAAACAGCCACAAAATTGGCAAACAAAGATCCTCTCGGACAACAATCGTAAAACCTCCACTGTCGTGTTTAGGTCGATACTGTTACGTCACGACCAATCAGTTGGACAAACAAGCTTTATAGAATTTCTGGACAACCCCGCCCAAACAATTTAATCGCTGGTGTGGTATGCGAGGAAAAAATAGAACACCTACAACCTGCCACATCCTCCCGATAAGAACAACATGTTTGTTTAATCTAAAATTAACTTCACGGTCACGATAACATTTCTTTACTAACCACCGAACGACAGATTGGTAAATATTTGTTAAACCGTTAAACAGATTCTTTATTTCGAAAAATCGTTTAATGGATGTCCGCCGATTAGCTCAATTGTAAGAGCGTCTTCCGTAGATAGACGGACGGACAGTTGTGGAATCAAAATTAGTCGCTATGGCTTGGAGTTCAAGGGAACGGCACTTAGCTGAAATTGCCTAACCTAATGTACTATTGAATTGTACTAAATCTGAAAAAAATTATTAAGCAGATACAACACATTTAATAGCTCTGGTAACCCGACGGCGGGGGGCGAGGTTATCTGAATGAGTTCATAAAACTTCCCTGTGCTTCGCTATTTACAATAATAAATGGGTAATATCGTATATTTAAACTGACCCTGATTAAAGTTTAGGCAATTACTTTTAATTAATAATATGTATGATACCAAAACATGATGCAGCGTTCTTACAATGGTTACTGTCGAAAGACGTACATCAAAAAGATGTAAACTTAGTGCGGGAAAATAGTTTACTATAGTATATATTAGATATTTATTTTTATTCAATTTATTTGTAAGTTTTTGTTATTTTAATAAAATAATGTCTTTAGCCCTGTCTAAAAATTTATTATTCTAACAAATAAACAGTATTACTGCACTATTTAGTACTTTTATTGTGGTGTTTCGGAAATCAAATTTTACATGTTGATAATGTTATATTTTTAACTTAATTAATAAAAGAAAAGATGTCAAAACAATACATCGTTTTAATTTTACTGCTTTTCGATAAAAAAAATGATTGTTTTGTCGGTAAGCAGTATATAAAATAACATTTCATCACAAATTACTCATCTTATCGCACTCCAACCGTTTTATGTCAAAAATATGGGTAACGTTTTTGTAGCGGAAAGGATCAACATCTACAGTTAATTATCGTCAGAACTGGCGATAAGAAAATCACGTGGAAATTAACGCACAATTCGCAAGGAGATATTATAACATATGTACATGCCAACACACTATAGCCATGGTGTTAAATATCTATCACCATTATAAGAGGACCGTGCTGTTTTAATGTATGAAGACTATATCCAATTCAAGTTATAAAAATTTCATGTGGATACGTAAAGTGTTACACTAATACGACATCATGATTTTTACATGTGTAACACGATCCAGTTTGCGAGAACTTGATTCATTTACAATTTTGAACTCGCATTAATATTCCATGAAAATACACTAATTATTTAGGAATGGCCCACTTTTTCATTAAGTACTGATGATGCTTTTTCATTATTCGATCCGTAATATAGTGATTTTTATACATCAAGAATTCGCCAATACTTCCCCTAAAGGGCTGTTCACCCGATGGCTTCAGATCCCCAATAGCCACCCGACTGTCTGTCTTAACAGTGCGAGATTTAAATCTAGCCACTTCCTTGCCGTTGCACCATGCGCTACTGCCATTTTGACCGCCTGAGAGATTCCACTGAACACTTATAACATTCCATCGACCGACGGCACCCGGTTTTACTGATGCGCTTGCACATTGAGAGACGGTCACTTTATTGCCTTCGGTACCTGATACCACCATGCTCCCATTCAGTGTGAAGCAAATAAATTTGTCAAAGCCACCATTGTCACTACCGAAAAGTCCGTTTTGACAAAGAAATTGTTTTTTCTTGACACCACCAATACGATACACAACGAACACGGTGACCAAATCTTTATCACCGCTTTTTACATTGAGGTCGATGTTAGAAATCAATCTTTCGTTAGCTCCACTAAATTCCATGTACTTTCTTTTTGCAGATTGTGCTAAAATGGGTTGTCCAGCAGAAGTATCTCGTTCAGCAGGAATGTTGGATATGGCCTGGTCAATCAGTTTCGAAATGCGTCGGTCAGATCCCGACAATTCGTAATTTCCATCTTCCAGGTTATAATGTACGTAAGCACGAGTTCGTATGTACTCCGTCATCGAGGTAGCTTGATGAATTATTAAAACCGTCATATTTATATGTTTGCGTTAAGTAGATCGTAACGATAGTTTTATTGATTGTGTGATTGAAAGTAATTATACACAAGCTAAGTTACCAAGTCGTTATTTATTTAAAAAATCGTCTTACACCATTTTATATATTTAGTCACTATTTTTCTGCAAAGCCTCGGTGTTAGTTGTCACCCCTTTGCTTGCAGGTCGCGTAACTTTGACCAGGCACTTGACGGGTATTATAACTAAAATTATTAAGTTAAACAGCATAAGTTACACAATACTGAAAAAGCTGTATTAACCCGACTGTGAGCACACGGTATTACGAAGATCAACACCCCGGAGTTGAACAGAGCCCGTCTATTTTTTCTCATAATGATTCAAGTTTAAAAACTTATTTTTATATACCTGTTCCCATAACAATGAACGTCACGGACATTTGCTCCCATCCGAGTGTGTTTTTATCCACTCGTTTAACTTTGACGGAGATTGAATCATTTTTGATGTCGTCAACAGTTGATTCGAACTCATGAGGTTTGGTCGGATCGCTTGGGATCACACGGACATTAAAACTCCAAACGGCCGTCGATGGATGTGAACACAACTCGCAGGATAAAGATTTTTTAGTTTCCGGAGTCGAAGACGCCGAACATGTGCTGTAACTCCACGCGTGAGTGTAAGCATCTGTAAGTATGTACAAGTGTTAGCAATAAATACACTTAAAGCCTATTAATATGAGGATTAAGACTTATTTTATACACGGACAAGAAAAGTGTTTATGTCACCACGTATTTTATTTTAAAAAGGTTTATGTAATTTTAAACATTTTGTTCCGCGTATAGCTTTTACTTGACGTAAGTGCTGTGCTTTTCCTAGTAATTCTACTATGGAGCGTAAATGTCACATCGTCACAGCAATTGGAAAAACAACCTATTCTATCGTAGCCATTGTGTTTAATTAATAATATATACAATCGACGTTAGTTTTCACATCATGTTTGTCAAAATAAAACAAAAGGGGCAATATATTTTCGATGCAATGGTAGTAACTAAACCAACAATTTTAGTTGGGTTTTACTGTTTTTGCTTACTTGTAGGTAAGAATTACGTTAATATTGGCTATATGACAAATTTAGTTATATATTATGGACATGTATAATGTCATACAATTTGCCAGTTAACAAAACAAATAAATACGGTATTGTTTAAGGAATGGACCATAGCAATAATAGGCTTAAAGGTTTTACATATTGTAAAACCGTTTATTTTCCTAAACCGGAGCAGAACCTAAACCACCCTAATAGTGTTGAACAATAAAGCATAAAGCAAATTTAACTGTCAAAATCCCATGCATAAATATTATTAGAGAATTATTATTAATTAGTAACGCATTGTATGTTAAATTGTATTATTGGAAAAAACGGAAGAGAGCCGGAAGAGAACCCCACATAACTACATATTTTAAATCTTAGAAACTCTGGCCAATCCTAAAACTGATAATACAAATATATAGGTCTATATCAAATCAGGAATTACATCCGCACAGTAGGCCTATTAAAATTATATTTAACTTCTTCCTTCTGCACTCAGTAGATGCAATAACCAATGTCTTTAAATATATATAATATTAATAAATAAAATTATTGGATAGCTTTGTTGGCCACAATTAATACCTGCTGTCGATTTTGCTAAAACGTTAAGAATACAAAATGCGACGAAAAACATTTTTCCCTTCATTGTGGTGCGACTTAGCTAAGCAGGCGTCAACATCACAGCAATATTCACCACTTACTAAATATTGCTTGGTGTATACCTGCAGTGCTCATTTCAACAATCCACTTATTTCCGCGTAAAATCCATACCAAAAACAGGTGTTGCTCTATTACCGATAGAACTCACCGCTTGTTCTTTAGAGGCCTCAACGACAAAACATCAATTTAAATGAGATTGATACTACTTACTGATAATGTTGTTGGCGTATATATATATTTTAAACTGAGGGGTAACTTTTATTGAAAAATTCTAAAATTCCGATCTTATCTACCTATAAGTTAATGCGTTAGTTTTTTAAAGTTCTACGCGAGCAAAATACTTTTTCGAAAACTACGAAAACATAAAGGGTTGAGAGGACACCTGAAACGTTATTAGATTTCGTGAATCAAAACTGCACTTCTCGCAATGTTAAAATATTTTGCAGAATTAACTTGGTTGATGCTAAATATAACAGTGACGTGTCAGGTTGTGACCTCTTGGTTGTAATTGCAAATGTATAAAGTACTGCGTCATAACACAAGCTGTTCAAATGCATAGTAATTTATAGATACACGATTTTGGTTGGTAAAACTTCAAAGAAAGCAAAAATCGTGTATCTATAAATTACTAACATTTTTCAGTACTTTACCATGAATGGAAAATACCGACGGCCTCCAGTACAAAGCTGGATTGCCTTAGCAATTGTAGGTTCGCAACCTGTTTTTGCAAAGGACGAACACCACAAAAATAATTTTAACTTACCAGAATCACTACACCTCTCAATTCTACTCTCTTTAAGAAAACAAAAAGTGAACGGACGGCCACAATAATTTTAACGGGTGGCTATCTAATACTTCTGCTGTAATTTACGATATCACGGCACATCTTATGGGAACATTAGTTTATTGGGCACGATTTTGATAGAATTTAAACTTTGTTGAAGGCAGCGATGTCCATTGATTGAACTAAGTCTTCATACTTGGTGATTTCTTCCTCTAAAAAGTCTGTCGAGATCTAAAAATTGTGGACATTGGAAAGTAAATATTTGGTAAAGCCTTGTTATCGAGTTGGATAGTGTACAATGTTTGAAAACCCTAAACAGCAGGTGTCCTTTTATATAAGCCAGTATTTTGATAAGCCTAGCGCATCCATAGGCCTAATGTTTTTTTTTCCATTCTATGATGGTGTACATGGCACATTGCAGTTGTGCTTCGAAATACAGATGGACAACATGAATAAGATTAAAATAAAGCACAACACTACAATTTATCAATATGATATGTGATATTAATGTTTATTCCCGTGAATGGGAAAACACAATGGGCGTTTAACACACAGGCAATCGTCAGATCACCTCGGGACAACTATCAGGTTACTAGAGCTATTGCAGTGTGTTGTCTATGATGGAGACATTCCTTTTATCCGCTGGGTTTAGGCATTGTCTGTTAGGTGCCTTGCCCAAGGACACAACTGAATTGACTAGCTAGTGACCAGTTTCGACAATAGAACCCTTAGGTTAAAAGACTACGCATTAATCCACCAGACTAATCGGTCATACTAAAAAAAATCAATAGACTCTTTCACAACTTAATGATTACCTTATCATCCTCTACTACGCAGGAGATTTGCAATTTCTTGATTCCATATCCAATAGCAACTAATTTGGCTGAAATAAAACAAAAAATTGACTTAAAGCTTGCAATTGTAAATATTTAACTTATGATTTGTATTTCTGTATTAACAATCAAACTAGAAAAATAATTAATGTAACTTTTATTTTATATTTTTATTAATAATGTTAAAGGCCCTATTTTGTATGGGAAAGTTAGTGTAGCACAGCTGTGCATTTCTCCTTCACCAGTTTGCAAACAGACACAACACGTTCAACCAAACTCACAGGCTCCCCATAAAAGTCCATCAGCCTGCACGGAACGGACACACTTCTCCAGTTCTGCCATATCAGTTTCATCTCCCCACGGTTTCACATCTAGGATGATGTTCGACTTGGCGGTAAGGGCGGGCTCTGAAATTGAAAGAAAATGATTTTATCACCAATAACTTCTACTATATAAAAAGGGAAAAACACTTTTTTTTCCAATATAACAGGAAAACAGTAAATGTGCCAGGAAATCTGATTCTTTTTGTTTAAACATCAAGGTTGTGTAAGGGTAAACAGCTTATCTTACATGGAAGATATAATAACCTAAAATTTTAAAATTGGACAAGAACTGTTGGTGTTTAAAAGCATTTTGCTTACTCTTGCTCTTCTTTGCAGCATAAGCAGCAAGTCTATCTTCCCGGATCTTCTTATCTGCTTCACTTTCCTCCTCTTCATCGGATCCAAACAAATCAACATCATCGTCGTCTTCATCATCATCATCATTAGCAACTCCATTGGCCACAGACTTCGGGCCGCAGTCATCGACAGGTTTTTTCACACCGGGTAAACTGGATGCGAAATGAGCATGATTAGGGCAAGATCAAAGAACATACAACCCAATTATAACAATGATCACTTATTCAACTGATGAGCAAAAATTTTATTGTAGGATTTATTTTCTTGAAGGTCAAAATTTAAAATCAAAGCATGAGAAAAAATGCATTAGGAAAAATTTATTTCATTTCACAAACCTGGCAAATGTGCATTGGTAAGATTTTATGTGGTTATACCATCTTAACGCATGGCTAAAACTTGCTGCAGGAGCTCCAGACATTGCTTGAAAGACAACCACGTCAACTTGAGAAGGGACATACCTAAATAGATATCAGTTAATAAACGACTGTAAAAACAAGAGAAACAATTTTCAACCTGATAATCTAAAACCCAATATGCTAATTAGATGGAGAACTAAATAAGGAGTTGCCAAAATGTAGCTATTTCGGTCTAGACTCCTAAATTATACCGGTACAATTTGAGTTTTGAATAAGACTTACCCGTCGATGTAGCTTTTATCTGCCAAAAAGTTATTGAGTGCAGTAACTCCTGCGTCGGTTTTAAGATTTCCGAAACCCATTTAATTTAATTATAATTACAAACAAAAGATTAACAGTACTAGAAGTAAACTTGACTGATAAGAGAATGAAACGTGAGAATCCGAGAACAGAAATTATTTTAAACGACCTTTATAATATCTGCTTTAACTCGAATTATTGTTGGCAGATGCTAAAAAGTAAAACTAAATACAATTTAACACTATAAAAAGTTAAAAAAATAAAATAAAAAATGTAAAATATTTTCAATGCATAAATTGTAATATTTAATTAGCGCCCAACTTAAAATTATTTTATTTATGGACCTCCTACATTGCATTGGATCTAAAAGAGACGCGTGTCCTTGCGTGTTGCCAAAATATCACAGAATTCACTTTTTTTAAACTTAAATTAAGTGTTGCCTAAGCATATCAGGTTTTGTTTAAACCATTTTAGATCACACGCATTATTCGTTGCAAAACAGAAAAAAACTCTGCTTAATATCACACTTTTTAATTTTCATTCGCGTTCGTAATTCTGGGTGTGTTTTTTTAGCAAAACGGATATTAATTCAATTTTTACGCCGAAACGCTTGACAGGGGTGTTTTGTCTATCGACTATCGTACAAAGGGGCTATGCAAACGAATTGAAAATTTATATATATATGTTAATGCCTAGATATGCACGATCCAACATCCAAGATTACAAAAAAACAATGTCCGTTTTATTTTTAGCGCTGATACCTCAAGACTTAGAGACAATTAAAGATTTTTTTATTGTAAAAGAAAGAACTATATTATCCCAGCTTGCTCCTAGAAATCCTCAAAAATATTAAATTAAAGAAAAAAATAATTTCATATATAAAGTATAACAAAATTATAAGCTTTATATAAACACGACAAAAAGGTTCAATCGCGGTTAATTTTCAAGATAGGGTATATATCAAATATGAACTAGATATGCAGCGGTCAATGTGTGATCCTTATACATGGATATGCCCGGTAGACCCGATTATTACTCCATGTTCGCCACTGAACTGAATATATATCATGTGTTTGTAGTTGATGTTTTAACAAGAAAAATCGGTCGATCGGGTTAAAAGTTTTAGGAATGATAACTATCGTGGTCTAGATTTAATTAAGCTAAAATCAACTACAGTCGCCCCCAAACGGGGCGTTATAAATATCATCGGAGTCGTTTTGATCGAATAGACAGAGCACTCCATAGCCACATTCAAAGTGACTACTTGGCATATCGAAGAGGCATAGCACTCCAGACCACATTCAAAATGACTACCTGGCATAGTTAAAAATCGTATTTAGTCTGAAAGTTGAAATTTACAGGAAAATTAGTTATTGAAATGTAGATGTGCATCAATATGACAAGAAGTTTCAATATTCTGCTGGGTTCAGGCAATGTCCGTCAAGTGCCTTGCCCAAGGACATAACCGAATATCTAGCGACTAGTTTTGTAGCTTTAACCTTTCGGCTGAAGCACTAAACCACCAGACTAATCGGTCGCAGGGTGGCTGGAACCTCCTACACTCTTTCATGGGACTTCAATCGTTACTTATATACAAAGTATAACACTAGTCGTTTGGTTTTTAACGGTCGCGTCTAATCTATTTAATATGTATTAGGTATTAGGGTTTTCTGTATTAGGGTGTATTTTATTTGCAGCTGACTGAACCAGGGAAATGAATAAATAAACCGAAATCACAAGGGGTATCTTTTTATCAGCTTTCGTAATTTGGGATAATAACGGCAATCATCCTCATGACAGCACGAACGGGAAAAACTACTTTTATTGGAAATTGAAGTTAACACGCAAATATCACTTTAAAGATTGCACTGCAACGAATGATTGAAGTCAATTACTCCAACTAATATTTGCTTCTTAGTTATGCCTTATCTGGGGTACGGAAAACACGGTTGTGGTTAGGATTAAAAAAGAACAAGTTTAGATATAAACGTAGTGTAGCTGGGAAAGGTGTTGTGCACAAAAGCCATGTATAATGAAAATGATCACAGTTTAAATGTCGTACCACAAAATCAACAGAAGTGAATAGATATGGTATGGGTTGTTACATTTCGCCGGAGAATTGAAAATAGATTTAACGCTGTGAAGTTGAGCAAAAACGTAGTGTTATTTAGTGAAGACTTCATTTGAATGAGCGTGTGAAGTAAGTGCTTGCCACAAACAGTATTTCCGCTGAGTGGCGAAAGAGAGACGTTGAAGTACGACAACTATTGCACGATGGACAAATTACGCGATTGCGTGGAAATAGCAAAGCAAACTCGGTTCGATTCTTCAAAAACAAAAATTAAAGATGGGTAGGTTTTACATCGAACGCCTTGCGGAAATTCGGAATTCTCGTAAATATGTACACGTCAACCAGTGGTTCGAATAAGTGCAGTTCGAATAATCCATTGCGCGCTGACCAGGCGACCGTAAGAGACGAATTTGTGCGTAAAGGAATGACATTGAATCAACTGGTTAAACGAAAATGCTGCGTGGCGTAATTGGAAGTCGAATAGGAAATATATAAAAAAAACTCTGTGAAAAGGCGCACAACGATTCACAGTTAAAATAATGCATGATTAGCGCACACGGCAATGCTAGTGTACAAGAAACGATTATAGGCCACCAAACAGAAAATTAATAAAACAAAATTGGGCGACAAGCGAGACGCAGAAGATAGAAAACGGAACGTATAGAATGTATGGAGAAAAAGCAAAATAAAGCAATGACAAGTTAAAGAAAACGTCATACAAATCTGTATAATTGTACTTATCAAAGAATAATGCAGCTTCGTTTTTTTCGTGATTTCGAACCAGCAACTTGTTGGTAAATGGCCTGTCTTTCCTTGTCTAATGCAGTGGACCCGATGGATCGGGACTTAAAGGTGGCTTTTGATTCCTTCAACTGATCTTTTCGGCGCTTCTTGTAATCGGACAACGTCTCGCCAACCTTGCTTGCGACGACTCCGTTCCTTTTGTCCGGTTCGGAGTTCGAAAATGCGCGGTTATTGTTATCTTGTTTATTTGTGACGTCATCAGCAGGAGTCTCGGAAGGTTCAGGGGTGGACTGGGAGGACAGCGAGTCGGAGTCATGGGGGGTAAGTAGATAATGGCCCTCGACGTCATGTGATATTAACATATTGGGCTTTGTTGGCTTAGATATCGGGACCTGCAGTTTGCAAAATTTGCTTAGAACATGGTAAGGACATGACTTATATTTATATAAAGGTGTGGCTAAGTATTGTTTGTTAGGATACCGCATGCTTAAAGCCAGATCAAAGCTTTTTATCAAGTATTGGTTGCTTAATTACTGCCATTTACAATGGTCAATCTAAATTCACTGGGTTGAAATAAGGACCACTAAATGTCTGGTTTGCTTATGAACTACCCCGAATAGATAGCCCATTAATATAACTGACTATCCACCACTTTATTTAAGTGGAAGAAAATCAAGTATAAATAATTTAGTAATTTACAAATGTCAAATAAATCAAATAACAAATAAAAATTGGGACATCTTAAAAGAGTAAAGTAAATTCATCACAAACAAAAAATGAACTTAATGAAAATATGCTTTTTTAACACTACTAGTTGTTATCATGCGGCGATTTAAATGTAAGCATGAATGGAACATGCTAAATAGATTAAACATAAAAGTGAGACCCGTGCAAACACATGATGCATGGGCCTTACCACAGTGGACAACCACTATTTCTCGTGTTTGTCTTTCTTTTTACGAGTCGGAAATTTTGGTAAAGAAAAAAACTTGCTGAAGCTTTTCTTCGCGGACGACTGTACAATATTGTAAACAAAGTTAAACATGTTTAGCAGCAAAAAAAGGTTAAAAAGCATCATACAATGGTATGGTGGCACAACATGTATCGTACTGCAAGCAGTTTGCGAAGCTCGTTAAAAGACAATATAATAGGCGACTGTGCTTCTTAACAATATGCAAAACTGTACACTAACCATGTCAGTTTCAGTTTCTTGCCCTTTAATCCAGAACTGAGCTTCGGATTTTGCTTCCACCGCAGAAATTCCATTCTTCTTATCTCTCTTACTTCGACCTTTAAACGATTGGCTGGTGAAGAAAACAAATGAGAGTAATGAAATACCATTTGGCAAAGTATTCAATAATACTATTGGATATACAGCTTTTACCAGCTTAAGGAGTACAACAAATCAAATTTTAATTACATAATGCAATAAATGTTTGGGAGGTTGGAGAAATTTAATCCTTCAATACTAGTTTTTAAACAAGTAAGATAAAATGGAACCTCGTTTATTAAAGCTTATAATAAACTAAAATGTTAAATGTTGAGATAAAAGGTAGTTTTAAATTCAATTAGTAGTTTTAAGAGATAATTAAAATTCAATTTCAATAAGGAGATATTACAGTGAATATAGCCATCTACTCTCCCTTATGAAAATGAACAACATGTATATTCCAATATTTAAATGTATTCATATATATTTCGACAAACTTTTAGAAAGAAATCGATAACAAAAACTTTGAAAGTTTAATACCAAAAAAGTTATAAAAACTGTAAATATAAGATTTGCAACCAAGGAATTTGCCATCGGTTTGATATAGCAAGGTAGAAAGGGTTTCTTTGTTCATGGAAAAATAA
>CH002827.1:2781792-2803828 GCA_000149265.1 Ciona savignyi | reverse complement strand
TTTTTTAATACAATTAATACATGCCAACAAAATATTTCATTTAGAGGTATAATTTATCTAATACATGAATATAACTGTAAGAATTCTAGTCAAATTAGATGGAAATTCAATGTTTTGTTAGTTTATTTGTTAAAGAAAAGATATATTATCTGTAGTACACACATAAAACTTATCCCTTTTATTTTATTGATTTTTAATGCATTGTTTTTTAAGGTGTACAAAAAACTACCTTGTGTGTAAATGTGAAGAAGAATTGAATAACTACCTTTATGAGATCCGAAACCAAAAAGTGGTAAGCATTATGTAAATTCATTTGATTTCAGATATATATATTTATGTCCATTCCAAGTTTATTACACCAGTTCATGTTTATTTTTATTAAGATGAGAGTACTATATATATATGTTTGTTTATACAATTCTATCTGTTTAGATACGACCTGTATTTATTTATATGATAAGTAGCCTATTTTAAAATGGAAAATCGTTTTTCAGATAATCATATCCAAATATTGGCACTGGTAACCTATTTATCCTATAGAATGAAAAACCAACCGAAG
The DNA here is from genome assembly GCA_000149265.1 of Ciona savignyi. NCBI lineage: Eukaryota > Metazoa > Chordata > Ascidiacea > Phlebobranchia > Cionidae > Ciona > Ciona savignyi. The sequence goes on along the minus strand of CH002827.1, from coordinate 2,803,269 downwards.
TTGAAATTATAGTTCTGAGAGCCATACATCTACATAAATTGACAAGGGGAAAAGTGTTAGGATTTTTAAACCCAAGCTTTTCAGCAGGTAATTGCATTTGATTCAAATGTTTTGTGATTCAAAATCACCTAAATTTTAAACTTAAAACTTAGAAACAGCATTTGCTTGAAGTAAAATGTTTGTTTTACCGTTTACCTGATATATTCTAATAAAATTAAAATAAATTCAAAGACTTTTCTGCAACCCTATTCTACATTAGTACTTGGTATTTACTATTTTGATGTACATCCATAGCAGTAGTATTAATTTAATTTTTAGTTATTTTATCAAAATTTTTACAGTGGTATATGACAAAATGGATGCTGTCTCTTCCTCTCCCCTAAATGATTCCCAGCAAAAGATATTGAAAAAAATAAAAACGGAGGATGGAAATAAAAAACGGCGTTATTTTTATGCATGTAGAAACTGCTATGAACTTAAGCCAGCCATCATCACAGAGACAGGTAGGAATATTTATTCTGCACATCAAAATACTTTTGTTTATTATTTAATTAGTGCTATATGGCTGGTTAGCTGATTTGGTTACAATGCTAGCTATTTGCTGTAGTTTGTGGTACCTGAAACCTGTGGAATAATGGATTGAAATTAAACAGTAGCAACGTCACGAAAATAGCTCTGGTAATCTGTTAGTATGCATAGGGTAATCTAATGATATCCTTGTAATATAGCCACCTTTGTTTTTCCATCAATGATAAATGTGTATATCGTATTATATATCTTCACAACGCTATAATTCTGATCGGTTAGTCTGATGGTTTAATGCAGCGCCTTTCAGCCGAAAGTTGTAGTTGCAGATTCGAAACTGGTCGCTAGTTCGAAACTGGAGGGCAAGTCACTTAACAGACATTGCCCGAACCCATCCTATCCTAAATATAAACAAATTAAAAGACATTGCTAATGTTTTAGTTCAATGCAATATGTTACATGTTATACGTAACACAAACTACAAGTTACTAGTTTTCATCTAAATTGTTAGCACAGTGCCTTGACTGATTGTGTATTGCATTATAGCTTGTAAATAAACGAGACACTATCACTACCCTGGTACAACAACCATTATGACATGAAAATAGGGCTGTACGACTTAAACAATTGTGCTTTTCATTCACAGATGGATCCAAGCTCTGCAGTTGGTGTCGTTCTGAATCTGATTCTGATAAACTGGTACTCTCAGAATTTTCAACTTCTACACACCATGAATATGCTGTCATTCGTAAGCGAATGTCAACCTCAGATGGAAATTCTCTCTGCAAGTAAGCTTCATTGGGACTGATGGAAAGCACTTTTTTTTTGTACAATATTTAAACAAAAATTATTTCCACTGTTCGTGAAGTGTATTCTGTGTGGTAAACTAGAAAATTCCAATTTTACTGTTGGACAGTAGAATGATGATTTATCTTATTTATTTTTAGGATTATTTGGATAAAGGCTGGCATAGTTTGTGTTAGAATATTTCAGTTTAATAATATTTAATAAAATGTAATTTCAAGTTTAATCATCCAGTATATGCAATCTGTTAAATAACTATTTTTTATAATTGCATATTGTAAATGAAATATTTAAACAGCAATAGAGTTGGGTAAAGAAAAATTTTTAGTTGAGACTCGATTTCTAATGTTATTAAATATTTGCATCTAAAATTTAATAAACATAGAGTAGAGATACAGTGTTGTGTTCCGATTGTGATGGTTTGACTGTTTTAAATTTTAAGTGCTTACATGGAAACTATTGTGCTAATCCTGCATGTTATTAATGCTAGTCATGGTAGATTTGGTAAAGGTCGGAACATTGACTAAGAACACAAGCTTATTTCCAACCATGTTATTGTTACTTTATTCTTGGTGCTAGATCTCCTAATATAATCTGTTTTGACAAGTAATATAATCTGTTTTGCTAAGTGTAAAATATTTATTTAAAAGTTTTTTTTTAATTCTGAATAATAAAAACATCACTAAAGGGCACTTGACCTTTTTTGTTAATAATTGATTTCTAGGGAATGTATATTATACTTAGGCAGGCGACAGGCTAATGTCAATACTTAAAGGCCATCATTTTTATTGGCTCCTCCCTCCTTTTGTTTGTCCTTAACTAGTTTCCTTTTTAAATCTAATTATGTAATTTTATTCTTTGTTAAATTCAAAGAGTTTGTTGTCCCCATAACATCAAACACACATTCAACTAAAATAATCTTGTTTTTTACAAAACCCTCAAATATAATATAAATAGGAAATAGATATGCTATTATCACCTAAAAACAACATAAATTGATATAAAATTGTAATATGAATAAAGGAGACCTGGCAAAACATAATTTTATCTATTACCCTTTGCTGGCAACCCAAAAACTTAATTTCTTTGAAATTAGTGATCAGTCTCGTGGTCTATATTAAAAAATGGAATGTTCCTATAAGATTTTAGTTGCGTGAGCTAATATGTATGGGATGTGCAGTAAAAAAATTTAGTAAATCAGGGGATTCCTAACAGACCTGAGAACTTTTTTTCTTTATTTTTAAACTTTTAAGCTGATGTTAGAGTCATATTGAATTTTAATAATAGTTGTTTTAACACATGGTAGACACTTTCTAGTTTTACGGGTAAATAGTTTTTTTAAATGATTATAAGCAAGCAAAATAAAAGCACCTAAAGCATTAAAAAGCTTTTTTTAATTTTTTATTTAAAATTTATTTTCGTTATAAACCTTTTAAATCATGATCTTTTAAATGAGAACCAATTCTTTTGTATAAGAGACTGTAGATTATATTTGATTGTTATTTTAAACAATTTTTTTCTTTTTTTGGTAAAATTAGCAATTAATTTTCTTTTCATTATTTGAGTACTGTATTAATATTTTTAAAACTGTAAGATTAGGTAAGGTTGGAAAACTGGAATATATATACATTTTCCAAAATGACATAAAGGGATATTGTTTTTAAAAATCACTTTGTATCCAAATATTTAGATTTACTAAAAGAACAATGAACTTGTAATAAGTGGTAAAACCAAGTCGTGGACATTAATTGAACCAATGTTGTTCTACATATCCCCTAAACAACATTTTCTCAGGGACTGGAACAGCCTGAACTTGAAATCATGTAAAAGGGGCACTAATTGTCCGTTTGCCCATGGACCTAAAGAACTTGAAGTTTGGAAGTTGGAAGTCGGCACATTTCCAATTTCAATTGGACAATTGATCAAATTCTTTGATAACCACAAAGGTATGCAAAAGTGTGCTTGTATTTCTCATCGAAATAATACATGGACTAACATACATTATTTGATAATTATGCTCTATTACTATTTCACAAAATGATTTTATCAAATTAGTGATTGGTTTATTTAACACATTTAGTTAGACAATTTTGCATTTTTGATCAACAATTACCTACTCAGAAATTAGTTGTTTTGATACAATGGTACCTTCTTCCTCTGCTGACGCTATTTTTAGAAATCAGAGGACAAAATGATTTTCGCTCATGCTCTATATAATTGTTTTGTAGGGATATTCCAAATCACAGCCATGCCTCATATTTAAAGAGCAAAAATCATTTTGTTGATCAGAATATTTATGACTTTCAATTTTAGTTCACCACTTGGCCGGTGTATTCCACTGTTCTCTGTGCAACATGAATTGCGAAACGGGACATATGTTCTCGAGTCATTGTGATGGCTGGAGCCATCGTAGGGCTGTAATCTCTGATGACAATACAAAGTGGGAATTTCGAAATCATCCTTTAAATGACAAATCAATTTGTCATATTAGGTAAGTTGATTAAAATAAAGCTGAAAGGCAACACTAAAAGGGGAAAAGATGTACGGTCGTGTGGCCAAATGGTTAACGCAACCGATACATATACCGACTCTTATACAAAAACGGTCCGAGTAACGAGCCCACCATGGGTTCGAAACTTGGCTTGGTAAAAAAAAACTTAAAAAAAGGGGAAAAAAATGAAAGCAGGAAATGAGCGAACTGCCCACTAAATCTATGGAAACTAATTCTAACCCGGCCCAAAACACTTATCTCAACCCTGGAACTAACTTTATTTGCAAACCCAACCTTAACAATAATCCCAACAACCTTTTTTTTATATTTTAGTGTGTAGTTTTCCTCCTTTTCTTCTCTGCTTTTCTCTTTCCCTATGTTTCTCATAGGGTTGGATTAAGTTTCTTGTTATGACATTGTGATCATTGTGACTGTATGTTGTTGTCTATCATCAGCTTTGAATGTAAAATTTTTTTAAATATTTAATACTACATTGTTTTCATACCATATTCGGATAAATGGGGAAATTTAATAAACAGGTTCTTAAACTCACAGTAAATTAAAAGAAATAAATTGAAATATATGCAATTCCTCATTTTTTATTCCTATGGTATTTTACCTAAATTTTACCACCGCTGTGACTTTGGCAACACAGACACTGTGACTGTGACAAGCCACACAACGAAGAGGAATTGGAGAAAATGAAACAGAGGATAAAACTTAATACCCAGCGATTAGTGTGAGTTTTTAAAAACTTCACTTTTTGCTATGATTTTATTGTGGAGTTTAGAAACCATTCACTATTTAGAAATTGATGTAAACTGGTTGTTAAGTTTGTTACAATGCCTTTATATTTTTTTACCAAAATTTTGTAATAAGTTTTAAAGCTTAGTCGAAATTTTAAATATTTTAAACTAATTAGCATTTTTAAAAATGGATTTTAATTTTTCTGATGTCATAATTTTTACATCAATACATTAGCTGTTATCAGTTCACAACTAACTTAACTTTTTCATCTGTTCAAAACTGTAGGTGGGCAAGAGAAAGAGGGCTGATGTCATTTGTACACCAAATAAACGAAGAATATTCCAAAGCATCATCAGTGGCAACAGTGGTAATTTAATCATAGGATATTAATGTTTATCCGCCTGAATGGGAAGGGGGTTGACACACGGGCAGTCATCAGATTACCTCGCGCTCACTGTCGGGTTATCTTAGCTATTGCATTGTGTTGTCTATGATTCACATGTTGATTCAATTTGGTAGAATCCATTAATCCGCTAGGTACAGGCAATGTCCGTAAGGTGCCTTGCCCAAGGACACAACCGACTAGCTATCGACCAATTTGTACCTGCAACCCTTTGGCTAAAAGGCAACGGCACTAAACGACCAGACTAACCCGTCGGACATTACTTTTGTTTCAAAAAACTAAAACAAACTCTTTATTATTTTGGAAATCAATACCCATTTTAGGGCAGGGTGGAAATTTTGGGTGTAATAAATTTGTCTGATTTCACAGATGTGCGATAATTTGAAAGACGTTTCTTGGGAATTGAATACTTCTGCCAGCATGACGTGCAAGAAAATAGATACTGTGACATGGACCTTAACTATCAATTGCATAGACGCCCAGGTGGGTGGCGTCATTGTTTCCTTTGTCATTGTGATTAGTTAGAAAAAAGGAAATGACACTGACTTCCTTTTGCTCATATGTTGCTGTAGGAGATGTATTGTAGATCTTATATTTCTTTTAAGTTATGGTTATGCATGAAGTCACTGACATAAACAAGTTCTTGGTGTCGCATATATGAGTATTTTGTACAAATACTCTCACCCTTTACCCATTTTAAGTGTATAGATAAAGTAATTGAAGAAGCGTCTGAGAATGATGCTCATAAGAAAGCATCATGTGGTTGTTGTATATTGCTACAAGCACCATTTTAGTTGTTTAAATAAAACTTTGGAAAATAAATTCTGGGGCATGGGATAAAATTGTGTATATTTTATTCATGTAGGTTGTACAATGGGTGTTTAAAATTAGTAATACTACCTTGTTTTTATTGTCAAGTTATTTGATATTCCCTTTGGTTACAGCTTGTCTGTTGACCTAAACGCGCAGAATAAGGATATTAAAATCGAAACACTTCATGGCAATATTTAAATGAAATATTATAGTATAGCTTTGACACACAATTTGTTTGTGTATTAAATACTATGGATAAAATTACAAACCAAAACTCTAGGTTTATTCAAATCACCTTCCCTAAGAATTGAATTTTTAACCAAATCTTTTTATTTAGAAATTGAACCATGTGGCAATATATTCTCCGGACATGACTACTTTGTTTAAAGTTCGTGCTATCCGGGGAAAAAAGAAAACAGAATATGTGGACCACATAGACTATGAAGCATCAAACCAATTTGAAAAATTCAACCTGAACAATGGAAAGGCTAAATTTAAGGTTTTTCTTTGCATAACTGTATTTTCCTTAAAAGTGTAAAACCTGCTTTTAAAACAAGCCATCTTAAACAAATAGTTTATATCTGAAGTCTTTGTAAATCCTTTTTACAAAAAACTTCGGGTATTACTTCTTGTAAGTTTTTAAATCCCAGAAAATGCTGTAATATACTACAAGACGTTTTATGTTAGTGCAATGATACCTCTTTTTAAGCACTCATCTTTAAAAAACTTAACTCTCTTTTTAATATTCACTGCAGAAAGTTTTAGTTGAGCAAACATTACTCTAGGTTCAATTTAAGCCGAACTCGCTTGGTTACTATCAAGCTTCATTGTTAGTGGAGATGCGTGACTCAAGGCGTCCAGTACTTCGCATCCAATTCTCGGTCACTGTTCTGTCTGACACCGATTACAGCGCTGCGCTTCAGTCTGATTTCACTTGCATACAACAGGAAAAAACAAGTTGGGAACGCAGCAGGTGAGAATTACCAAAATAGGCTTTGAATTTATATATTTTATGACTGTAGTTTCTATAGGTTAAATGAAATGATTTGTCTTATCATTATACCTTGGGTAAACCTGGTATAATATTTCAAGTTATTTAAACGCAGTGTAATAGTGTCGTAACCTGACCCTGGCGGCATTTGATATATAGAACATTATCAGGTTTTTACCGTTCAACCTTTAACACCTGTACCGATATAATTACATAAATCCAATCAGTCGTAAATATGCATTGACTACATGCATCGCTAAAATTAGTAAATTGTTGAGTCAATATTATGCTTTATCCAAAATGTCAATATTTAGTTATTTTTTATATTTGTGTGTCTAATAATTGGAGTTCCTATTTCTATTTCACAACCATTGCGCAATAGCTACCTTCTTTCTCTCCAATATTGCACCATTATTGCATAATTTGTTACTTAATTCATGCTATTTGAGAACATGCATTTTACATTTTCTCCAGTTTAACATGGTTTTTAACACCCTTACGGCAATTAATACTACATATATCTGGTTAGAAACACCACACCAACCAGTGTTTTTAATTTAAGGGAGATCATTCGTATCAGCAATGAATTTCTCTCAGACCTAGAGAAGAAGGTGCTTGTGAAGTACAAGTCACCAGATGTTGCGCAATGCAACAGCGGTTTGTCCGAGGATATGATCGATTCCCTTACTGCCACCAACTATGTGGCGGAAATGCACTCATTTCTATACAGGGAGGAGAAGGAAAGATCAGATGTTTTATCAAAGTTGGTTATTTTTTTGCAATTTGAATCTATTGTTGTAGGTCAAGGAAAGAGCACAACACTTATATTTTATTAACTCGCATCTTGATAAATTTATTTAACCTTGATATGCATAACTTACATTGCCCTTTCCTGCCATTCTTGTTACTAACATTTGAAATAAACACTTTTTATTCGACTTGCAAAAAAGTATGTTCATATCTTGGACTAAAAAAAACAATGGTCATTATTAACAACTTTGGGACAATCGGGTTGCAACATATATTTAATTTTATATATTTTTACTTTTCAATTTTAATTAGGCTTTTTAAATTTTAAAAACAATAAGTACAACACAGAAAAATGGATCAAAAATGGCAGACATAAAAGCATGCCAAGATATACTTTATCCGTAGCTTAGTGTTTAGTGCTTTGCCTTTTAGTCGAAGGGTCACAAGTTTAAAACTGGTAAATAGCTAGTCTGTGGTGTACTCAGGCAAGTTACTTTGTGGACATTACTTAATCTGGACTAATGGGTTATTCTAAAAGAACAAATTAATCATATACTACACAATACTCTAATCTAATAATAATTACATTTGCATATTCGTGAGGTAATTTATTAATTTCCTGTGGAATAACTTTCCATTTATGAACATAAAACTTGAATATCCTATCCTAAATTTAATACATTTATTATTAAAAAAATATTTTGCATTTTTTTGGCTGTTTTTAGAGTTTTATCACAACTTGCATGAAACTTGTTGTTAAACGAACAGCAATATACATTTACCATTTTATACTCTTTTTTTTTATACTTTATATTTAATTATATTTTATACTTCACAACTTTTTCAGATGCAACATGAAATGCTATGTCGCAGCGACGAAAAATTACATGTCTGAGAAAAAAGGATTGTGTAATAGTCAACCAGATGAGCTTTTTGGAATATTCGAGATGCCAATTAATTTGAACAGAGATACCAATGAAGGATTATTAATGCTTGAAAGCTGCGATAAAGTTAGTCTAAATTTATTTCTTTAAAATATTACTGGGATTGCAAAAATATATACTGATACTTGTGATTGTAATATTCTACATGTCAAGTGGAATTGTGTTATTTCTAATACAAATTTACCTGTTGCCCGTTGTTTTAGCAGTGTGTGTACAATTTACCGCTGTTACCTGGAAAAGCCATTGTAACTTTTCTATGAAATTTGTTGGAAACGTGAAAAATATATCTTTGCAACCGTTAACATCTTGGTTTATAAATATTTTTTGGGTTTTTATCATTAATTATTGATCGGTATCTTTTGGAACTATATTTTTGTTTCAGTTTCCACACTTCCATGAGTCTATATTTGTGCTTTAAAAACTTAATTTTAACCATGTGCTGTAGGTACATGCTGCAATTGATGATGGTCGGTTGGGAAGTCCTGTGTTTGAACTTAAATTGGAAGAAACCTTTATGGACCATGCTATCCTTCTCTTTAATTCCCGGTAAAATTTGTTTTCTTTCTGTTTAAAGTTTTACCTATCAGCCACTATAGCATAAAGAAATTTATAATCAAAGAATTAAGGTATGGATTTTTCAGAGGAAACAAACAATTATGTAATTTTATATTGATATTTACAAGTTTTACATAACACTTTGATATTCTACGAAACTGTGAAGTTCTGTGCATTCAAATTAACTTTGTATATTTGCAACTAGTTTTACAAGAATCATCTAATTTTTAAATAGAAATGTAATATACAAAGATTGTGAATATTATTGTTGCCATGATTCTGGTGATGGTTTCTTAAATTATGCATAGAATAGGATAAGATATTTATGTTTTATCCCTGTAAATGGAAAAACACAATTGGTGTTTAACACACAGGCAATCGTCAGATCACCTTGCTATTGCATTGTGTTGTGTATGATTCTGACTATAATTCAATTTTCTCAATTAACTTGGCCATCAATCCACTTGGGGTTAGGCAATACTCGTTAAGTGTCTTGCCCAAGGACTCAAGTGACTAGCTAGCAACCAGTTTCGAACCTGCAACCCTTCTGCTGAATGGCGATGCAATTACCCACCAAGCCAATCGGTCAGACTGAAACATTACTTTGTGTTTTACAATAAAGTCACAACAAGCCTTGTTTCCTTTAAAAAAAAAGAAATGTAAAAACCAACATTTATTATTTTTAGCTGCGTAGAAGAGTGGAAATTAACGACTGGGAAAGTTTACCAACTTGAGGTTCAGTTCCAACTGAGCAGAGACCGATTCTGTATATGCCACCAAGCTCTAGATCTGCTTGAAGATCATCAGCTGCAGTTAGTTTGCCCAACAAGTTTTTATCACTTTCGGGATCCAACAATTGGATCCTATGAAAAACTGGATAATGACCAGGTACAGGAATAATTTTCAATGTAGTTTTTGAAACTTCATAAGAAAGTATAAATAGCTGACTCACCGAAATCATATTTAGGTATGTTTAGTGTGATTTCCTAATTTACAATAGTGTTATTTTAAATTCCATTTCTGCTACAGAAACTTTTTAGACAGTTTCTACCAAGTTTTCTTTTAACCACATTTAAATCTAAAACACCCTTTGATATTTTTCCTTCAGCTAAAAGTGCTTAATGCAGTACTTGAGAAGCCTAGTCGAGAAACTGTGTTCCCTCTTCTTGTTGTTATCGGTCCATTTGGTACGGGAAAAACTTATACCATGACAGAATGCATACAGTACATCTGTAAAACATGATCCTAAAGCCAAGATTCTAATTTGTACTCATACCCAACAGGCAAGTGCTTACTTGTATTGTATTAAAATTCTACAGTGTTTTGTAAAACACATTACTTAATTTATAGTTATTTCAAAAAACACATCGAAGTCACTATTACACTGCAAATTATTGTTCTTGTTTTATTTTTAACAGTGGGTATTTTAATCTTATTCCTTTTTTATATTCGGTTTCCCCTTTGCTTACACTTTTGTAATCACACAGTGCTGCTGATCTGTATATAGAGAACAACCAGGATAATCCCAATTGGAACAGCAGCACTGTACTTCGGGTGTTATACCATCGCCGTTCCCCACAAACTGTACCGGAGGTAACTTACTTGACAGAGTTTAATTTATTATAATTTTGTTTTTCTATGTTTACAATGTAATACCCCTTGGAAGGTAAGTGCCTATTGTCAAGTCATAGCAGGGAACCAATCTGGTTTATCTCGAAAGCCCTGCAAACTGGAAGTTTTCTAAGCATGTATCGTGTTTGCATTTAAAAAGTTTCAAATAAAATCAAAATTGTTTGCTTAATAATATGTATTCTATAGAGTGTCCGTGAATGTTGCTTGCCAGACAAAACAGGGAGAGGTTTCAGCTATCCTACAGCTGAGAAAGTTATAAAGAAAAAGATAGTGATTGCCACATTTTCCACCGCCATTTATCTTGGTTTAAACGAAACAGGACTTAAAGGCATTTTCACTCATGTTTTCTTGGATGAAGCTGGCCAGGTAATGACTTTTTGTTTGTGCTATATGTCAGGTGGTCTACTTTTACACCATTGCGTCATTTTTCACTGTAGTGTGGCAATGAACATTGTTTTTATAGTATTCTTTAGATAATTGACTTGACTGACTTGGTTTCTGCTGAGGAACTTTATTGCAAAAACTCCCTAATAACCTCCCTGTTTAAGTTTTGTTATTTTACCCTTGTGTAACTGCTAATAATAATTAGAATAATATTATTACATAATTTTATTATACATTGTGGTCTTTCACGCTTTATAAATATTATTCTATGATGATCTGGATGGCTGACATCCAAGAATAATCAACTTACCATAAATCTAAAAATCCTGAGGAAAAAATAATTACAATATGTTTATGCTCTTTAACATTGTAACAATGAAATAATTGTATTCCTGACAGTATTTATCCGTTAAAACTATTGTTGTACAAATTAGGCATTTGTTTGCAGGTCATGGAGCCAGAAGTAATTATTCCACTTACTTTGGTTTTAAACAACCAAAGCAAAGTTGTAATTGCCGGCGACCACAAGCAGATTTGTGAAAAGGTCAGTGAAATTTCAATAACTGTGTTTGTTCACCTTCTTTTTCCCCACAGGCTTGTCAAGTTATAATTGAATGCCACACACTATAATGGCTATAACAACTGGACTGTGTACATAGTAATTTAATAAAAAACTGTGACTAAATCTTAGGGTTTTCTAAATTAAAAAAGAACGTATCCATTAGACATTGTGTGTTTAAAATCAAACATGGAATGGTTTTATTATTTAAAGCCACAAAGATAGTTAAAAAAAAGATTAGGCAATCAACGCTGCCGAAAAAATGTTATATCTTCTAGTTTCTTTGGGTGTTAAGTTTATGCAAGCCAAAATTTACTTCAAACATCTTCTTCAACAGTTTAAAAAGTGTTAACTAAATCTTTTGTGTCTCTAGATTTATAGTAAGCCGAATGGTTCTGATGCAAGCTACACTTTGCTCGACCGCTTGTATAACAAGTACAAGGGTATAACTGAGCCAGAACAAACCCCTTTGCAAGGATTCGTTTACTTGAGAAACAACTACAGGTGATAAAATCAAGTTTCAGTCTTGTCTGCACAATTCTATTGCGATTGAAGTTTTAGCACAAGGATTTACTGATATTCATTACACTGCCAGCAGACTATTTAACAATGGAATTTTTGACTGTATAGTTTTCAATACTGTTATATGATGTGGTTTTTAAATGCATGATTTTATTGTGACTAAATAACTCATGTACATTAGTTCAAAGTTAGGGATATATATTGCATCCTTGATAACTCATTTATCATTGAAACTCTTTTGAGAAAATAATTACCATTTAAATCTCTTATCCTCAAGATTTAAACCTGAAGTGATTGTAACAACATGTAAATTGCATTCTCCCACATCATTTCAAGTTAAAATTCGTGGTTTATATAAACCTGATTTAAATGGGCTTATTTTACTTTAGGTGTGTTGCTCCAATTTTGAAATTGATATCAAATACTTTTTACAAAGAGGGGATATTAAATTGTTGCTGTCGAAAAACTACACCTTTTGGTTTAAAACCAATTCAATTTCACCATGTTACAGGTAAAGTCTAAGTTACATATATAAAAACTAACAAATTATTATTGCGCAAATGGATAGCCCTTTAATAGAATGCTTTAGACCCATTTTCTCATTTTTACAAAAATCATAGAGTTAATTTGAATATTGGAATCATTTTCTAAGTTTGAAATTATATAATTTTTTTGTATATATTATAAACTACAGGAAAATGTGAGCAAAATGCTAGTTCTAGTGGATACTACAACCTGGCCGAGGCAGAAAAGGCAGTTGAGGTTGTTTCAGATCTTGTCCAGCGTTTTTCTATTGTGCAAACAGACATAATTGTTCTCTCTCTCTATGCTGAGCAGGTGGGTTGCTTTATAAGCATGTGGATAATATTTCACTTGTGAGGACATTTTGTTTATGAACCAAACAGTACTTTAGATTTAAATTTATGAACCAAACGGTACTTTAGATTAAAGTTTATGAACCAAACGGTACTTTAGATTAAAGTTTATAAACCAAACGGTACTTTAGATTAAAGTTTATGACCCAAACTGTACTTTAGATTAAAGTTAATGAACCAAACGGTACTTTAGATTAAAGTTTATGAACCAAACGGTACTTTAGATTAAAGTTTATAAACCAAACGGTACTTTAGATTAAAGTTTATGAACCAAACTGTACTTTAGATTAAAGTTAATGAACCAAACGGTACTTTAGATTAAAGTTTATGAACCAAACGGTACTTTAAATTACAGTTTATGAACCAAACTGTACTTTAAATTAAAGTTTATGAACCAAACGGTACTTTAGATTAAAGTTTATGAACCAAACGGTACTTTAGATTAAAGTTTATGAACCAAACGGTACTTTAGATTAAAGTTTATGAACCAAACGGTACTTTAAATTAAAGTTTATAAACCAAATGGTACTTTTAATTAAAGTTATTGAACCAAATGGTACTTTAGATTAAAGTTTATAAACCAAACGGTACTTTAGATTAAAGTTTATGAACCAAACGGTACTTTAGATTAAAGTTTATAAACCAAACTGTACTTTAGATTAAGGTTTATGAACCAAACTGTACTTTAGATTAAAGTTAATGAACCAAACGGTACTTTAAATTAAAGTTTATGAACCAAACTGTACTTTAAATTAAAGTTTATGAACCAAACGGTACTTTAGATTAAAGTTTATGAACCAAACGGTACCTTAGATTAAAGTTTATGAACCAAACAGTACTTTAAATTAAAGTTTATGAACCAAACGGTACTTTAGATTAAAGTTTATGAACCAAACTGTACTTTAAATTAAAGTTTATAACCCAAACGGTACTTTAGATTAAAGTTTATGAACCAAACGGTACTTTACTTTAGATTAAAGTTAATGAACCAAACTGTACTTTAAATTAAAGTTTATAACCCAAACGGTACTTTAGATTAAAGTTTATGAACCAAACGGTACTTTAGATTAAAGTTTATGAACCAAACGGTACTTTAGATTAAAGTTTATAAACCAAAACGGTACTTTAGATTCAAGTGATTCGACATAAGATGCGAAGCAAAAGGATGAGGGATGTGAAGGTGGATCGAGTTCGATCTATTCAAGGTTTTTTATTTGTGCTTCTTCTTTGCAGGGTGGTAGTTTAGTTTCAAAGCAGTCAACCTTCGGGTGAAAGGTTGCGAAATTAAACGATTAGCATGGTTTAGGGAACTCAATAGACATTGTTTTAATTAAAAAAAATGAAAACACTAGGATCGCATATTTATATGCAATCCACTGTAATGGCTGAACTTTCACTGTAATGACTATACTTTGGAGTTCCCTTTCCCACCTTTGGCGATAAGCATTCAATAATAAATAGCATAAAACTTCATTGCATTTTAACAAGAATATGCTTTCACAAGTTCACTTGATTAAATCTTGATTAAACGGTTTATTCTGATAGCACATTATTTAATTGATATAAAATGTAAAAAATCTTGACACACTCCTGATGTTTGTCGGTATTTTTTTTAATTTGTGAGCTTAGAAGTTGGAATTATCTAGTTATCTATATTTACTGAACCTAATTTTCCAAACCTTTTTTTTCAATTTGTGAGCTTAGAAGTTGGAATTATCCAGTTATCTATATTTACTGAACCTAATTTTGCAAACCTTTGGAATTATCTAGGTCGAGAATACAGAGTGGTGGTTTTGAGCACCGTTCATCGACGGATGTCAAAACATGATAAAATCGGCTCAAAATTTGGACTGTTTTCGGATGTTAATCTTCTCAACACTGCGATAACGAGATGTGAAATCGCATTTATCGCTATTGGCGATGCCATCTCTCTGTGTTCTATGGGAAAATGTCAACCAAAGTGGAGAAGTATAATCCAGGTTTGTACAACTAAATTCACAATTGATACAACTATTCTTTCTTTTAAAAAATTAGAAACAAAAACCTTTAAACACACCCTTAAAATGAAAGTAAATTTTCTCACTTACTATGAGCTTAAACATCAATCAGGAGTGTGGGAGTCAGAAAGTCATCTATCCACGAAACTTGAGATGGGAAATGATAGAACATCAAGTTGCTTTCTTTGTCCACACTTAACCCAGAAGCAGCTTCCTTTGTCCCTGCCCCCTCAGGCAGAAGACCCACGATCATGGTAGGTTTTTTACTTTTATTTTATCGTCAGTATTGAAACGATGGCTAAAAACCAGAAACAGCTTTGTTTAATTTTCATTTCAGCCAAAATTGGTATGACTATTATTTAGCATTTATATTAAAAAAGAGTTCAACATTATTGTAATAAAGCTTATTATGAACAAAATTGTACAAACAGTGGCAGTATCTTTAGGGACATCCTTATCTAAATAAGTATTGATTTTCAATTGAAAAAAATAAAAATTTCCTATTTAAATGAAATTCGCATTATGATTCTTGAATGTACACTGTCGTAAATTCACCTGATGCCATGCATTTACCATACATGAAGTCTGGCATTGAGCACACAAAAAGTAAATTAATAACAAAACACAATTAAACTATATTGTTTAGAGAACCAATGTGGAGGAGGAAACTAAACCAAGAAATTCAGAAGAATCAGATGAGGAATCAGATTCTGAGGTGTTTTGGCCTGTTTTTAAACAATAGGAATTTCATGTTTCCGCGTAAGTGGAAGAATGCAATGGACGTTAACACATTGGTTATCCTCAGATCAGCTTGCACTCACAGTCTGGTTACCAGAGCTATTGCAATGTGTTGTGTATGATTCAGAACTAAGTTTAGGCAATGTCTATTCAGAGCCTTGCCAAAGGCCACAACCGACTAGAAAGCGACCAGTTTCTAACCTGCAATCCTTCGGCTGAAAGATGACGCACTAAACCATAAAGCCAATCAGTCCCACTAGATTGTTGGCATACATTAACACTTTAATATTTCAATTCCAATCAGGAAAAAAATAAAAAAATAAATTTCCCTTATTCCAATCATACTATCCTGTTTTATCAAGCGATAGATTTTTTAACAAACATATTGTGAAATAATCAGTAAATCCTGTAGGAGTCCAACCAGTACGATGACATACTGGACGACATGCTTCATGAACACATGGGGGTGCATCCACAAGAAATGTTCATTGATGTCGACAACAGAGAAATGGATTCCACGGAGAGGATTGATGATGAACATCCCACCAGCAATAATAGAGAGGAATTGTAAGTGCACAGATAGACATGTTTTATAAGTACAATGATATTTGATTATACTTAATTTGACCACCTTGGGACCAGACCATTTTGTTCATATTATTGAAATGGACATTAAAACCGAAGTCGCCATAACCGCGCCTAAACCCAAACCGTAAGCCACATGAAGGTTAAATACAGTTAAATTGATTGTGTTTGATTATATATTTTAATTGTATTGTATAAGTTCAACTACTTTAGACAGAAATTTTATTGTGTATGCATAAATTGCACAAATTTCTGTCTACAGAGGTATTCTTTATGAACTCTAAAATCTTTCCCGTGTTTTTTGACCACAATATTTCCAGCACTTGGGATGGAAAAAAGAAGGAGACAATTCATCCTCAGTACACACTGCAGCATCTGCATAACTTGCAGGAAGACCAACAGGATGTTTACAAGCGATGTTCGATCCATTTTATCTCCTGGTGCGAGGCTGAAGCAACTGTGCTTGAGCCAAATGATGAGATACGCATCATACACATCTCAACCAAACGTAAACTTGGCCAAGCATTTGAAAATGACGAAGTTTTGGTTGAAGTATATGTAAGTTTAACATAAAGCTATTTATGAGTCTTTCGTTTGACCTTTCTTTTAGCTTAAAATCTAATATAGTTTAAGTAACAATATTTTAGGATTTTTTGTCTACTGAATTTAAATTTTTACCTGTCAATTTAGTGAGGCCACAAATGTATATCAAAGCAATAACGTTATATATTTATGTTTATATTGTCCCGTTGTATCGTTATGAGCACTTCCTCCACCATTAAAAAACACAGGTTTTTCAAAGGTATATAACTTCACTCTAAATTTCTTTGAAGCAATATGAACAAATTCCTTGCATAAACAGTCATTGCGTAATTATTTGCATATATGAATATTTAGTTATTTAAACAATGTGTTGTTCATACAGCCACCCACGGAACCTGATCAAAAAGTATTTCATGGATATGTTGTTGGAATTCTCAAACGGTAATTTTAAGTCATAGTATAAACCAGAAAAAAACAACTTTACTTCAGATTGTTAGAATGGTTTTTAACAAGATTTTTTTTTGGCTTTAAATCCTGTTGGTTAAAAACATTTTAAGGCATTTTTACAGCCATTCCCAGTGCCTATTAAGTTGTACACGCATTATATAAGGGAGCTATATGGTTAGCTCATATAGCAGCATGTCCCTTTATCAGCTGAGAGATAGTGGTATCAAAACCACTCACTAGCTTCCAATTTATCGCGACTGTGCAACATTAAGATTTAATCAATTATTGCAGCTCTGATCTTGTGCGTTCATGGCTTGATACACATTTGCAAGCTTTGCTTATCCAACAAATCAAATGCTGAATGCAACTTGACTGTGGTTACAATGTTGAAAACAATTACATCTTTTATGTGGTAATTAATTTTTTTATCATAGGTTCAGAGAATTGGAGAGCATGCGATTTGTTTGCTTTCCTGACCGAACCAACTGCCTATCAATGGTGCCAGTCAAAAACAAAATAACCAAATTCGCCATTGTCAAACCAAAGAATCTAAAACAATCAGAACACAGGATTCCCATTTATTCTTCAGTAAAAGACCTAGGTATGATCAGAGAATACAATATATATATATATAAATACGAAGTATACTTCTACTAAAAAGTTGGTCATAGATACCAGAAAATTCCAGATCTTATTCCTAACCCTAAGCATGTTTTTTAGTTTGTAAACTAACCACTAACTGGAGCGATTCCATCTCTGGGCTTTACAAATATCATGTTTATCAATTGACAAATATTATGTTAATCATATTTAACAACTTTAACTAAGAGGGTTGTTTAAAATTGAATTCATTAAATAATGCACCCTGCAGTCAGCAGAGTGGTTGTGGAATCAAAACCAGTCACTAGCTTAATGGTAACGGTTTTGTCTTTGGGCAACTTATTTAACAAAACCTCGATGGATCAATGAGTTTAACTAAAATAGTAGCAACATTCGTATTATATATATCACATAATAGCTTCCTTCATCAACCTAATGGAAAGCAGAAAGTATTCTATTGCTTGTGTGCTCTTCCGTTTCCATCTACCAGATGAATCATGAATATCCTTTTCTATTTTATATTTAGGCAAGAAGGTTCATTATGAGAAGGTTGATCCTGATTCATATATAAACCGAAAGTTGTTTGTTGTGCGCTTTTACAAGTGGAACAAGTTTAGCTACTATCCACTTGGTTTTGTTGAACATGTTATTGACTTTGAGGACCAGCACAAATATTACAAGATAACATGCAATGTCCCAGGTCCTTACAGGTAAGTTTTTATGTTGCTTATTGTTTAGTGTCAAATAATTTCCTGCATGTTTATATTAACATGATCATAATACAGGGGTTTGTTGTTGGCTGTCAACATCTGCTAATACTATTCAATGTATTATTGGAATATACATTTATTAACTCACTGTTAACAAATAATGCGACATTCATGTATATTTAAATGGGTACTACTTATGTACTGTGCTATTTCTACCTTAAAATTGGTGCTGCTAGATGTGGTGTTGTATAAATGTGGTATTTTGATGATGTACTGTTTGACATTTTTCATACCGTGTTATGATAATGTAGGCTAACTGAAAATATAATTACAATGGATTTTAAACATTGTTCTAATGAACAAATCATATTAAGATTCTTCAGAAATAACCAACTTTTTTTTGTATTGTTAGGGATGTCCAAATTTTGGTGTCTAGAATTATTCTGGAATCAATAATTTTAAATCAAAAATTTCGAACCGCTGGTGATATACTTAAATAACAAGCAGAAAAACATTTTAATACCAATTTAATTACAATAACTAATATTACTACTAGGTTTGAGAAAAATAATTTTCATTGAAATCATTATCATCGTTAAGTGAAAAACAAATTCTGTCACTTTTAGAATAAAAGTATATAAATATAATGCGTTTCCTACCACTCTAAGCACTTTTGTTGTTTTGGATTTGTGAAGAATTTATTTGGTTTCGCAATTGGATTTAATTTAGTTTTTTTATATGCAACCAATAAATTTAAAGGCTGTATTTTTAGGACTGCACTTGAAAAGGAATGTGAAAAATTGCATAAAAACACTGACAATCGTCGTGATTTAACCAACCTGTTTGTTTTCACAATTGATCCTGAAGGATCAAAGGACCTGGATGATGCTATGAGTATTGAAAAATGCAAGAAACATGAAAATTGCTGGAAAGTATGCCACTTTTATTTTCTCTTAATTTTTAAACATTAATGCTCTTGCCATTTGTTTTATCCTGGATAATTAATCAATTCATATTTAGATTTAAAAGTATTAATTTATTAGACATTCTAAGAATAGAATGTTAAAATGTCACCAATATTATTCTTAATTTTAATTCAGTATATCAAAACCCACTGTATAATCACTTAAATTTAAAAATGCCTGAATAATCGCAACATATAACATCAGACGATTTCCATTTAAGGTTGGAATTCATATTGCGGATGTGGCATCCATTCTGCCAGAAGGCAATAATATAGATGAGGAAGCACTGAAAAGAGCTACCACTTTTTATGCTGGCCGTAAGTTAACACTCCTAGGAATTTACTATTTTGTTGCAGACTTTATGCCCCATATCGAAAGTCAGTGTATGATAAAATATTAGTTGCCACATATTCATGGTTTAGGTATTCTAGAGTGTATAGATATTAATGTAAACCCAAATACTTCTATCTAACATATACAAGTGCAACTAACAAGCCAGATACTTGAATAGTCTAAAAAACCTTGTAATTATCTATGCATATTATAAGATTCTTAAATTTTGCAATTTACCCAATCTTAGAAATCTTGCCTAGGTGTTTATCAAACATGCACAGTAGGAATAGGATATTCATGTTTATCCCCGTGAATATGAAAACCAAGGGGCTTAATACACGGGCAATCATCAGATCACCTCGCGCCCACCATCCAGTTACCAGAGCAATTGCAGTGTGTTGTGTATGATAGATACATTTCTTTAATTTGGTAAAACCCCATTAATGCGCTGGGTTCAGGCAATGTCTGTAAAGTGCCTTGCTTAAGAACACAACCGATTTAGCTAGAAAGCAGTTTTTTACCTGGAACCTTTCGATTGAAAGGCGACGCACTTAACCGCCCGATTAACCGGCCTGACTAAGAAAGTAATAGGCCATTCTAGTGGTTTTCTTCGCAGAGACTTAACCAGCCCTCTAATCAACATAAATAGTTAGTATATATTAAGAAATGTCATACATGTGTTAACCACCACAATTTGTAAAACCCATATTCACTGAACTATGTATATTTCTGCATGCACAAACAATTAAAATCCTTAAATTAGCATATCTAAATTTTCTCTGTTAGAACATTTTAAATATAAAGTCCAAAGATCCAGTAAGAACAAACAAGCCAAAAGGCTGAACACTACTTAAATGGTACACTCTCCATAACATTACTCCCCATGACATTTTGTATACCTTCGGGTTAGAATGAATCGCACCCAATACCTACATTTCCCTCCATAGAAAACCGTAGACACACCAGCCCCATGTTACCAGCTGCATTGATATCAAAGTGCAGTATCTTGCCTGATGGTGACACGCATCTTACTATCTCAATGTTTCTGCACTCTTCCAAGCCACCCAATCCTACTGTTGCTAATGTTGAAGGTAATTACCAGTAGCTTATTTTCCTGACATGAATACATTTTGTCTTCTTTCTCTAACTTTTTTTAATCAATAAACATGTCTATTTTATGTGTGCAATAGAATAAAAAAGATCAGCAATATCAACAGAATGTTTTTTAGCAGCAGAAATGATTCCACAGTATATACAAAAATCAACATGGAAAATTCATTCTATCTTTATAAAATAATTTATTTATTCATTTTTAATCCAAAATCTAATAAAAGTTGGAATTCATTAGATTTTGTATTTTCATTGTGTTGCAGGAGGTCACATACCTACTCCTTTTTTGTCCTTCATCAAGTCACAGTGCCAGCTCACTTATCTCGAGGCTGAAACTATGCTCCGAGAAGCACGATTAAAGGAAGATAATGATTTTAGCGAGTCAAATTCTGAAAATATCTCCGAGCAGTTACGTAAGTATTTTTGCAAGATGTTTCAACACCAAACTGCTCAG
>CH002827.1:2757287-2778667 GCA_000149265.1 Ciona savignyi | reverse complement strand
ATCGGTGAGGTGTATGTTATAATTCTAAACAATAAAGTTTGCAGTACCATCTTTTTGGCTATTACTGTATAAACAGACGTAATAATTGTAGATACCTACCATGTTGTATACTTTATTTTGTATTCTTTAACATATTTAGTGCGTACTTTATGTACAATTTCACCTATTTTTTATACACTCATGTTTGTAAAAAAGGTTGATATGATACTAAAGATTATCCCAATGATTGAAACACCCACATTTAAACTCAGTAATATTAAGACTAATTTGTGGCCGAAATTAGGTTATTAGAGCTATTGCAGTAGGCTTATGATAGATGTTTAATTTAATACCAAACTGGGTATCACTCTAAGAAGCATATTGGCAAAACAAACCATCTAGCAAAGAAGCTAATTTCAATTCCCTATGAAATATGTTGGTATCCGATGCACTACTATTTAGCCAACAGATTTATTCTGGTTGACTTTAGTGATTTAATGATGCCTTTACCAGCTGACAGACAGGAGAATCGTTTTTTCTTTCCTGGGTCTGGGAAAAATGAAGGTAGTTAAACCAGTCAAATATCCTGATATCTTGATACACAAAGCGAGACCCCACTTTGATGAACTGGCTCCTCCTTACATCACTGGAGAGAAACGTGTTTGGAAAATTGAACTGGAATGGATTATTTCGTAAGCACTCTCTAAAACAGTGATTCCCAACCGCGGCTCCCAGCTAGCCTTCTTGCGGCTCTCATTGACCTTTGAAAATCCCCTAAAAATATTAGAATCTGATTCCAATAATAAAAAAAATAAAATTAGTATTCTAAAATTACCCTTGCTTAGTTTGAAGGCTGGGAAAAGAGTTTTTACTTCATAATTAAGATTAGAGGCAAGGAAAGTTGTGAAAAGGCTGCTATTGTTACGTCACTGTGTTCTTAAAGCAGTGTGTTTTCATGTTTTCATGCGGCTCCATACGTATTCTAAAATTTAAAATTTGGCCCCGAAACTAAAAAAGGTTGGGAACCACTGCTCTAAAACAACATATAGCATACAATCTAAATGTGATTTTATGCAGTCAATTTGTATAACCTTTTATCTTTCATTATTTGCTTAAAAGACTATAAAAAATATATCAAAAATGCCTGTATGACATAATATGTTGAATTGTGCTGCAATGTAAATTTCTGCAAGGTAAGTTATAGGATCGTCACCAAAAAAAACGTATTGTAGACAATTAAATGTGTTCAATAATTAGAACTATTAGCAATTTCAGCTCGAAAAAAACAATTTGATAGCCACACAATTTTCCCAATCATGATAAAGTTTGAGTCTCTTAATGTGGATTTTCTGCAGCAGTTCTTAATCATAAATAGCAAACATATTTTTGTGGCAATCAATTTTTGTTGCCTTTAAAAATAGCAACAAATAATTTATAGCTTACTAAATGTTTCCACAGCTTCTATGACTACAAGACACGCGATCATGGGATTGCCGCTACCACGAATGGCCAATTAGGCATCCCAAGTGCTACCAAGTTTGTAAGCAAACAGGCTTGGCAGGTCATGAATAATACAATCGAAGAAAAGTTAAAATCGGACACTCCATTTGTGGGGCAGAATGACAGAGAAGAAATCAAAGAAACTATACAAAGGTACAATCGGATATAAATTGTACATCTTAATTATGGTCCAACTGTGTGTTGTAAATGGCAAACTGCTCTGCTTTTCTCTTAATTTGCAAATGTTATAAACCAGATAGGATATTATCAAATAGGTCTTGCTAAATAAAATAATTGTCAATCTGAATTGCTGGCTTTCATTGTATTTGCAGTTAGCCTACATGCCTGTTTTCAGTAACCACTGTATTGTCCAACAGGAAAGTACTGTATCATGCTGTCACTTTAGCAGTTTGTGCACAACTAATAATATTTAAAAAATGTCGTTGAACCAACTTTTCAGGGTTTTTGAAAACTTAAAAGATGGCAGAATGTGCAAAAGACGCCAAAGAATTCAGCTCGGTCCATGCACTTCTGATAAATGCGAGGGAAAGTGTCCTCGTCACTGGAAAAGGAACGAAGGCTGTGATGACTGCCAGCTTATTCCAGATCAGTGCTTTGACTACATGATGGATAAGAGCAGGCTGGAAATAAAGCACCACCGCAGGATTAAAATGACGGTTGTACCAGGGAGCATTTTCAATGTCCAGTTGATGTCAACAATTCAAAGATTCCTGCTTCTACCAAGTATAAAGCTTCTATCCATTGCACCTGACCTCTCGATCTGCATCTATCACAAAAAGGACCCAATTGAAGCATTTGCACCAAATGTTAAGCCAGCAAAACGTATATAATTTTTTAATATTTTTGATATATAATGATAAAATGTATTTAAATAATTTATGTTTAATGTCATGCTAAAGTGTTAGTTGTATAATGAACGTTAAAAAATACCATTTAAAGTATTTATTCATACTTCATATTTCACAGTCCAGTTTTGCAGTAGGTATGTTGCATGATAAACGGTGGGTTTTTAAGAAAATGATAAAGATGCACTAAATTTAAAATTACGTGATTATTGCAGGTAAACTTGTATTAGTGATCTATGTTATTAAAACAAATTCATTGCAGAAAAAAACATGACATCATTGGAAAGCTACAAAAAGCAGTGGCTGCCTATACTAAGGCTGGATGGGATCTATAGTGCAGTTTATGATGGAGACCCCATTATAATCAGTGGTGTAAGACTTAAAACTTTTTATAAGAACTTTATAAACCAGTATTTGCACCATTTGTAATATGATTAACTTGTCATTTCACCCTGAAGATTATTTTGTATATTTTATTTAGAATACACTTTTTCTGTACATACAAGGTTTTAATCTTTAGAATTGTTAACATAGTGTGCTAAAACTAAAAATAGGCATAACAACTAGTATAAATAAATTAATTGTTAACATATATTTTTAGGTTGATGTCCAATGGAAAACAGTAAGCAAAAAAAAAGGTATTGTTTTGCTACATGTTTAAGCATCCATGGTTGGTTGTAATTGACTCTTGTGCAGCTTGCAAAAGACCAATTTAGTAATAACTATTAAAACCATTAGGATCAACAAATTTTCTATTTTCAGGAATTGTTGGAAATTTTCAACTTACAAAAAAATTCTGTAAGCAACGTTATATTAAAATCTACTCGGATGATGTGCTATGTATGCGGTTTTCAAATCAAGGTGAAAAAATGTTGATACAAATGATAATTGGATTTATTCTTTTATTGTGGAAGTGGACTGCCAACATAAACAACCATTCCTTCTAGTGTTTTTTTCTAACCAATCCATATTTTTCAGATCGTGACCAAGAAGTTGAATCAGTGTGTTGAACATGGCATAGTCCTATCTCGTGATGAAAAGGGACAAAAAGAAGAAACTGTTACATTTAAATTTTTCCTCCCCGAATCACTGCAACCAAAACAACTGCCGGAAAGCGCAACTGATGTAACAGTGGAAGTTATTAGCCTTGGTGCTCCACACAGGTTAAATAAATGTTGTGCATTTTCATTGTTGATTTCTTCTGACTTTTGTGCCAAATTTTAATAATAATTTTTATAACAAAGTTTTATGTTTAAACTTATATTGTCTTGCATCTTGTACCATAGTATCTTTTAATAACCTAAACTAATTTTTTTGACTATTAATTGTTTAGTCCAGTAACATTATGTTTGTTTATTATTTATGCCTACTTGAAGTACATTTAATATTGATCTTTGTCAAATTTAATGTTATCTGGACCAATTTTCATGATACTATAACTTAATTGTCTATTGTTGTATTTTTAAAGGAAAATGGCAAATGCGTTAGCAAAATTGCCAAGTTGTGAAAGCAATGACGTTGTTAACTTCTTATGCCTTGGTGAGGATATTGAGCCACATATTACACCCAATGAAGAAATCACAGAATTTTTGAACAATGTTGGCCAAGAATGTTTGCAGGGCTTCGATTACAAGCTAAACTTTGTGCAAGCACAACAGGTGTGCAAAGCTCTGATTAACAAAGCCACCCTGATTCAAGGACCACCAGGTAAATTTGGAAAAATCTCTAAACAAGGGGTAATTTATTTTTGTAATTTTGATACTAACTTTATATACATGGTATGCTAAGTCAGTAAAATAAGTTAAACAAAAACCATAGTAAAGCACCAATACACACAGCCTAGAGTAATGTGTTTTAGTAATTAATCTTATAATAAATTGCATTTTTTTGTCCCAGCCAAGGAGATAAACAACAGTTTTTTTAAACCTAAAATTACAGGAACTGGAAAATCATATATGGGAGCACAACTTGCTTGTTATTTCCTCATGTTTAATAAACTGCAAGGAAAACCCAATTTCACCAGTAGAATAATATACTGTGGTCCATCCAACAAGTCTGTAGATGTTGTTGCCGGTGAGTCTAGTTTAAGCTTCTGGACAGATTTGTTTAAACTTTGGACTCTTTACTGCATTTTTACTTTTTTTTTAATTTGTGTTACTATTAGATCTGTGTAGTGGAGCACAAAACACATATCACCAGTCTTATCTCATTTCAACAGATTACCTGAAAAATTCTGGGTTTAACGTTTTACGGGTATATGGCAAGCTGCGCGAAGAGGAGGATTTTCCAAACCCATTGAAACCGATACCGATGAAACAAAAATCACAAACTGAAGAAAGCAAAATGCTGAAATCAATTGCACTACACCACAAAATAAGAGAGAGTAGCAACAAACATGCAGAGGAAATAAAGAGATATGATAAAAAGTAAATATTTGTGTGTGCTCCAAAATCAGCACTGATCATTTATGTTTACTTATTGTCATCGTGTTATGTGAAGTAGTGGTTAAATATGAAGTCAATTAAATAATAGAACTTGAAATATAACAGCCTGGGCTTCTATTGAAAAAGATATGAAACAAGAAAGCCCCATGGGCTCTTTTACAATGGCTTTTTACCCAGGGGTAATAAGTCGAAAGGTAAGATGTATGGTTAGATAGGTGTGTGGATAAGTGGGATGGATGGGTAGGTAGATGGATAAATAATTCGATGGTAGGACTTTTATGCCTAAGACTTTACACGGCGTTCTGTAACATTTTTATAATTTGCAGATTTTCCAGCTTGGAACCAGTTATGCTTGAAGACATCAACACCTACAATAACCTTGTTACTATGGCAAAATTGATAGAGATTGCTAACTGTCAAATATTGGTTAGCACTTGCATTTCAGCATGCCAGGTTGCAGGTATAGTGGACGTTGTGCCTCAAATCATTCTAATCACAATGAATAGAATGTAGAATCTTTATATTTATTTCCAGAAATGGTAAAGAACAGGGGGGTTATAATCAATGCAATAGTTAGATTATCTTCGGGTTAATTGAGTTATACAAGTGTGTGTCACATGCCTTTTATCAGGTTTACAAGAACGATTGTAGTGTATGTATGTTTTGAAATTACTGATCTTGTAGGCTTGCTTTTTACTGCTCTGTGTAACCTATCATAATTTGATTACAGATTTACTAAAAAGGGCAACAGAGAACGAACTTCACATCAAAGCCAAAAAGTTTTCATTTTCACAATGCATTGTGGATGAAAGTGGTATGTGCAGTGAACCGGAAACTTTAGTTCCAATCATCTCAGCCAGTGCCGACCAGGTTTGCTTCTTGACCACATAAAAACATTTTTTAAAAACAACTGTTTAGGTTGTGCTGATTGGTGACCACAAGCAACTTCAGCCAATTATTATGTGTCCCAGAGCAGCTGAGCTCGGCCTAAAAAAATCCATGTTTGAGAGAATAGAAATGAGCTCTACAGGGAGGTTTGGAATGTTAACCACTCAGTACCGAATGGTAAGAAGTTCTTCTCTTAAAATTTTCTTGTAATTTGTGTATATTACATACCCTTGTTGGTTGGTTTATATGGCATGGAATCTTAGCTATGACTTATTATTCATTTGTATTTGTGACTCTTATGTTTGATGGTTTTCACTTTTCCAACAAAAACTTTAATGTAGCAATCAACTCAGATCCTATTTCAATAATGCTGTAATATTATTCTTTTTTTAGCATGAATCGATTTGTGAATTTCCGTCAAACAAGTTTTACAAGGGCCAGTTGGCTGTTGCTTCATCAGTTAACGAGCGAGAGCGAAAATACCCATCTAAATTTTATCATGGAAGTCCAGATAACACGGCTCTCTTCTGCCATGTGGTGGGTGAAGAAGACTCCACAATTGGAAAATCAGAGCATCCTGACACATCAAAATGCAACACGATTGAAGCAAACGCTGTTGTAAGTATTTGTAACAATATAACATGTGTGCAGGTGTATCGAAGGTGTTTTTTAATTTTTTGATAAATAGGCAATCAATTATGTTTTAAGAATTTTCATTTCAAATTGATTTTATAACAATGTACATTTATTCTTTTATTTTTGATTTTAGATTGGAATACTCAAAAAACTTCATTACAACCTGAAGATTGATTTGTCTAAAATTATGATTTTGTCTCCATACTTGGCTCAATGTGACCTGATTAAAAATCTTATAAAAGATAGTGGTGTAGCAAAAGTGCATGTTGGAACTGTGGTCACAAGTCAAGGTACAGTTGAATGGCCAAAGCAGATGTGAAATATATTTTAGTTTCCATAAAATACAATGTAAATATATTAAATTTTATATTTCGAATAGAGAAATTCATATTATTCGAATTACCTGGTTATACAATATGAACTTAACTTAGCTCGTCTTTTACACTGTCTAAACCAGTGGTTCTTGATCTTTTTGACCTCGTGGCGCACCCGAGACCAATTCAGAAACGAACGGGCGCACTTTGCATGGGAAGTCAAAACAATATGCTAAATACTAAAACAATTTTAAAAAAATATGGAAAATTAAAAGTTTAATTTCAATACTTTCATCTCCGAATTTCCCACATAACGAAATTACTGTTTCCTGAGCGCTCTTGCTGTTTCTAGAGGTAATGCAGAACTAACGTTACAAATCTTACAATGGAAAAGAATGAACTAGACACTAACCATTTAGTAGTTTATGATCTATGCAAACTTAGTCGTAAATTTACGAAATGCAATTGTGGCGCACCTAGGACCTAGCTAAACCCTGGTAACCAAACAATAAAAATAACCAAACAATTGCCTGTGTGGTAACGACCTTTGTTTTTTCTAGTTATTTGAATAAACATTTAATTATTATATTAAATGCTAGGTTAAACATATTTTCGCATCAAGATTTGTTGTAACCAAATTTAACATGATTAAAACTGGTTCGTAATAGAGGTTGCAATAAATGTACTTTGCTGGGCAGCATGATATTAACAGTACTTTTGTCTGCCTGCTCAGACGAGAATTGGTTTGTATCAAAATATTGTAAGGTTATATGAGTGTTTGGCAAGACCCTTAGTAGGACATCCCTTGAATCCAATAAAACAGTTAAACTAAAAAAAAACATTATAAACAAAACTTTGCAACAGCTTCATTTATCCATAGCTATTGGCAGTGTGAAAATCCCTTTTACTGTTTTCTATTCACAAGATTAATGGCTTGATAAATTTTTGATATTTTATTCCTAGTTTTTTTAAATGTATACTACACAAGTTAATACCAAAATTACATTATTTTAGGGGGCGAAAGGGATTATGTGATACTTTCCACTGTCCGATCCCAAAAGCTTCACAGCATAGAGGAGAATCCTAGTCTCCACTGGATCCGAAAATACCTTGGGTTTATTACTGATCCTCATCAGATTAATGTCGCCATCACAAGAGCAAGGAAAGGCCTGTGTATCGTAGGTAAGGTACTTTTGGATTTTCATTAATGTGTTTTATCAAGTTCAAGCAATGATAATTCAGGCTGAATAGCTTGGTGGGTTAGTGTTTTTCAGCCAGAGGGTTGTGTCCAATACTGCCCACTAGCTAGTTGGCTGTGTGCATGGGAAAGGCACTTTGAAGACATTGCCTAAACCACATGGATTGATAGGTTCTACCGAAATTAAAGGAATGTATTAATCATGCACAACACACTGAAATAGCCCCGCTAACCCAAAACAAGGTAATTTGACAATTACCACATTCACATAGATAAACAGTGATTCGGTAACTTGCACAAAAAGGATTAGTTGTAAGTAATCAACAAAAAATGTTATTTGGTTCTTACAGTGATTTTAAATTCTAGGAAACAAGCATTTATTGTGTCAAGACCAGGAAACATGGTGTGATTTACTCAAAAGTTATGAAACTCGTGGTGCAGTTTTAAATTTAGAGGACAAGACAGCGCCTTGGGCTTAAGAATTGAAAAAATTGTACTGACATTGCAACGGTTATGTAGGTGAAAGTTTAAAATAGTTTATTTTTATTTAAAACCAAATTTCCAAAAATTGTTGCTGTGAAGATCTATACCTTTTTTATCTAAGAAATGGGACAGTTAGACCCGATACAACAATTAAAGTACCGGTATCTAAGATTTTGGGCTTTTTTATAATTTTATTTGTGTCCATATTTTTAAGAAAGATAAAACATACACTTATTTCTAAATGATTGTTTGCCTTCTTATGAACATTAGCTGTCTCACCAAGTGTTATACTTGATTAACACTACAATTTTCTAAGTACTGTAACTCTTCCTTAGCATTGTTGTAGTTTCCTATTGTGGTAGTGATACATTTTTTTATCTTCAGTTCCTTTTTGTATCACCAGGTAATGATTGCATAATTGTCTTCTATTTGTGATATGCAAAATTTATATGGCTGTATGCAACATTTTAACTATTTTAAAATTCACTTATTAAAGTTCTATTGAATACTTTTCTGTATAAAGGATATTTTTTCATTAGTAATCTGTGCCTCTGCAAATATTCAGGGTTTTTAAACAAATTTTGTCTGAAGAGTTTTAAAAGTTCCATATTTTTATCATGCTTATGTTTTCAAAATCATTAGATGTTGTTTGATGTAGTCATGGTGTATATAGAAAATCCAATACTGTGTATACTTTAATAAATTACATTATCGTCTAGTTCTCGACGTAGCACAACATGATTTTTTGTTACGAAAACGCGCAATTCTACCACTATTAGGATGGCGTATAACCAATTAATGGACCTTTATGCATGGCAGGAGGTGAAGAGTGGTAGTCTCCCTTAGTCATTGTTTGTAAACAGTGTTATGCTGAGTAACAATCGTAGTGAAACAATGTTTGTATGGTTGGAAGCAGCATGTGCTAGGCTGCGCGACGGTGTTCTCGTTTAGATGTTAAGTTGTAATAGATGAGCAATGATTTTAAAAATAAAGGTGTTAATTATGCATCTTTTAGCTGTTTTGTTGGAAAAAAAAGTTGCCGATTTACAGAGGGTAGGCCTAATAAGCTTGAAATTTTTAAGCAAATATTTTGACGGTTTTGAGTTTAGGTTGCAGATTTAAGCTTTAGTTTTAAACTGTGTTTTAAAAATATCTAAGACTTCCAGCATCAGAATTTTGGCGGACGGCCGTTTTTGTGAGATCAGTTTGCATTGGAGAGATAGGGAGAATAATTGGGTAAACGCCTCCTCAAAACGTTCTTCAAACTGGAACTTTTATTCCACCTTACGTTATGTTATTACCAAACTAGTTTTAAAATATTTCATACAGTAGGCATTTTAACTTTATTTCTAAAATACTACAACCAGTCACTTTAAAAAATACACGAGGCAGATATTGCGCAACTCTAGATAACAATGCCGTTGTTACGACTAATAGGCTCGTTTATAATATTACTTCTAATTTTAAACAGATGATTTAACACGCACAAATGGGTTCTACTAAATACAAGGAAAGTCTTAATCATACACAACATACTGCAATAGCTCCGGTAAACTGACTGTTACTTTCACGGGTGGAGAGAGTTCCTAGTTTGAAAATGAAGCGTATCGTTGAGTAAACACACGCGACCAGTTTCGGACCTTCAACCTTTCGTTTGAAAGGCGTCCTACCAAAACACCAGACTAACCGGTAGGGCGAAATAAAATAACCAAATCGATAAACTAACGAATATATACATTAATCATAAGTATCACACACTCACCAAACTTTGGATTTTAGCGGTATTGAAAAATGCGGCATTGGAAGGAAATTGTACACTGCAGCCTCTACAGTCTACGGTAATTCAAAAAGAAAAATATGCCATGCGGTCTAGTACAGACGATTGCAACATAAACTACCATTATTACGTTAACGTTTATGACGCAATTTATACTAGTTAAATATAGACATCAAGAAAACACGTAAGCAATGAATAAATAATGGGTCCAGATATTTTACACCAGGCATGGGCAACCCCTGGCACACGTGCCCAACTTGGCACGCGAGCTCGTATTTCTGGCACGCTAGTTCAAGGAAATTAGATTCCTTTCTCTTAAAGATGATAACTTAAAAGTTGTATTATTTGAGCTTTGGCCACATAAAAAAATGCATAAAATGTTTATTACCGTAAGTTGTGAAGATTTGATTATTTATTACCGAGTTATTGTTACTGAACAAACACCAAAGAGTACAACAATCCGCTTGCAAATTTCGCAACCTGCTGCCACAGACGAATCGGACGTGAGAGAAATTTGTACGTTTGTGCAGCCAACCAGATGTAGTTAATATCAGTTACCCTTAGCATCCTAACTTACTTTTGTTAGCAATTTGAGATACAAAGTGGTATAAGACTAAACACGATGTACGATGTACCGGTTAGGTCATTCGGCATCGGTAAAGGTCATAAATGCATATTTCGGCAAGTAAAAAAAGACCGGTAACTTATTTCACATAAGCTCATCGTTGCGTTTATCAAATTGCGTTATTGAGAGTAAAAATGCATCTTTGAACACACTTTTTCCCCTGCCTAAGGTTTGCTCTATCAGTAATAGTACAGCGCTTATTTTGCAGTAAAGATAAAAATTAAAAGCCATTACTGTAAAACAGCGGTTCTCAAACTGGGGTCCGCGGTCTTTTGGGGACCGCGAGACAATTTTCTGGGACCGCTAGACACCTTCCAAAAAATTTAAACGACGCTTTTGAAAAAAAAACTGTAAAATTAAGTTTTTCCGCAATTTTTCTTCCAATCAACTTAACAAACAATTTGTGTTGTAAGCTTACAGACTATAGGCATTTATGACATCCCAAGAAGCTATGTGATGTCACATTAGTGCAATTCAAAAGTACAGAACTCCCACTATAGTAGGAAATAGTACAACTTCTATTATAGTAGGAGTAAACATTCAAAAACAGAAATATGTTCTCACGAATTGTTAGTTGGCACGCGAACGAATTTTTCCATTAATTTTAGCCGATTTTGGCACGCAGGCCGAGAAAGGTGGGCCACCCCTGTTTTACACAGACAATGGATGCGAGATAATCTGACATTTGCTCGTTAGAGCCCACTTCCTTGCGTATGCGATAGCTCATCTGACGATTGCACGTGTAAGAAAATCAATTTTTCATTCACGGAGATAAAAACAATTATCCGACCCGAGGTCGTTAAACAAAATCTGCATACTCCTTTTTAGCAAGCCGTAAGCTGGGATAAGAATTTTTAAAAACGTTAATTTACCTATCTTGGTCGGTTCTACTTCATCCGCAGTATACTGGAGAGTCGATTTGAGGCACAGTTCGATCTTATGTTACCAATTGTGAAACTAAGTAAGGCTTTGTTTAGGACCCATATTTATCATTTATCCCCGCTAATGGAAAACCCAGAAGAGTTAGGACACGGGTAATAGTAAGATTACCTTAATCTCGCAGTTGCGTTACCAGAGCTATTGTAGTGTGGTGTATATGGTTGAGACGTTGTATCAGTTTAGTACAATCCATTAATCCACAGGGTCTATAGGCGAGGTTTTCCAACGGTTTTGCCTAAAACACCATTCGGTGTCTCCCGTTGTGGTACACGGATAACGGTTTGCAATGGGCAGTGTCGCATGCGACAAGCCACTTTTTCAGAGTCGGCCCCCTTTTTTTGTGTGCGACACGACATTTTTTCTATTTGCTATATGTTAGTAAATTAATTTAGTTCAGATTTCTCCTAACCTTATAAGTGAAACTACTCTTTTTTATAATATTAAGTCAATGTTTAGAAGCCTTAATCCTCTATTTATTTATGGCCAGCATTATTCCACTTGTTTATGTTATAAACATGATAATTAATCTCCAAACAAACATTGGGAAGAAACTTGATGTAATGGATAATGATGAAAATGAAGAAATAAAAAAAATAACAGTATCGTTATTATCACGATTTTATTGGATGGATAAAGTATAAAACAAAATGAAAAATACAAAAGGGGGAAGTTAAAAACAACAGCAATGCTGGGTATTTACAACTTCGGCATAATGTCCATATTGGATGAAGTTAAAAAACGAGAAAAATTACAGAATTATACCCATACAATTTACCAATAAAATTACATTTAACATTAAAATTACAATTCACGATGCGATCAACCGCCTGGAAAAACTTCTAAATTCAGCGCGCAAATAAAGATCTTCTATTGTACAGATCGCAAACATCATCTATTGTGCGTGTTTTAGATACTTTGCCTCGCATTTTTCCTTGGTTGCAAAATCGCATATTAAAGACCTTATTTCACCAGAGAGACACAGACACAGAGATGTCTAGGCTTAAAGCATTGGGTTTCCAAATCCACAGTCTGTAAAGTTTATAGGCTCTTGTGGTTCTGAGGGCGGTTACGCTTTGTACCCTACAGCCCGTCCCTATTTATGAAATTAGGTAGCCGGTTTTGCTTATGCATTATTGTACCGTTGCGCACATCGGGCGATCGTAATATCACCTCGCGCCCACCGTCGGGTTACCGGAGCTATTGCAGTGTGTTGTACATGATGATACGTTCCTTCAATTTAATAGAATCCATTAATTCGCTGGGTTCAGGCAATGTTCGTAAAGTGCCTTGCCCAAGGACAAAACCGACTTGCTAGCGACCAGTTTCTGCAACCTCTCGATTGAACGGCGACGCACTTAACCGCTAGACCAACCGGCCGGACAAAGTATCCTTTTGTTACATATCCGTATTATTACTATAAAAGAATTTTTGTTTAATATAAGTAAGGAAATGACTTCTCAAACTGGAGATCGCGACCCCGACGTGGGTCGTGCAATAAATTTTAGGGGTCACAATAGGTAGCCTACATCAATTTCACAAAAACTACTATATCTATTGTATATATTTCGACCTGTTTACGATTTTAAACGTGAAAAAAGGGTCGTAAGCTTAAAAAGTTTAAGAAGCCCTAGAGTACTATAATTGATTGTGGTTTCAGCCAATCCGCCAATTTTTCATCGCTTATAGCGGCATGAAAATGGGACGGGACTGTCACATGCGCTTTATTTGCTAGAAGATGGGAAATCTCGATTAAAGCGGCCTCCTGGACAACCATATGGATTAGAACAAGTTTCTAATCGGGCGATAGGCCGGCGATACAGGAAGTGACGTCAAAATAATCGCTCGCATTGCTTGCCATCGCCGTAAGTGTGCATCGGCCCTAACCCTAACCCATAACTTCTGTCCCCTAACCTAACTTCTACAACCGGCAAACAACAGTAAAAATCGCGAAACGCTTCGTTGTTTTTTATACGCTTGAGGGAGCGATCCCAGTAAATACAGCAAGCACAGGTTCTGCCGCATTAATCGGGATTGTACGATTCACAAGAAATACCGAATAACAAAGAACATCGGCGACACTCAGAGTATGAAAAAAATTTTATATCCTAGGTCTACGCGGGGAAAGATTATTTGTCCTATATTTTTAACACTATATAAAATACACAAGTCAAAACCTTTACATGTTTTAATTAGATTGAATCGGGCAGATCAGTGGTTCGAGTCGTGTTTAGTTTCTTGGGATTTTCCGACAAAAGAATAAATATGTGTATGGGATGGCCTCATCTTATGTTTATAAACTGTATTATTTAAATTTCATTTTGGTTTTGTTAATTTACTTTATACATCTAGAACTTTTTTACAAATTATAAATTAATACTCCATTTCAGTCAACGAGATACTGATTATCACAGAACATCGCAGCCGGAAATGACCTTTTTTTGGTATGTTGTGGTCTGCCGAGAGTTCCCTTTGTAATAATTTACCATTCATTTGCCACTGTGTATCCAATACACATAAACAACGAAGTTGTAACTATTTTACATTTTCTCGGTTTTTAAAACGTACCATTACAACAACAATGCTCCAACTTTCTGAGAATTTTCCCAAATCCTGGTAATCTTCATTTTAGAGATTTTTTTCGAATTTCTTGTATTTCAGAAAACATTCAAACAAACTAACATTCCCCCAAATTTACTCTAAATTAGAGCATCTTGTTCAAAAAAGTAAATTCCCGAATGTATTTTTATAAGTCCGGACGAGGTACTTGTATCTTGCATTATTAAAAATGACACTTAAGATGGTTTCATATAATTTATTACCTGTCAAAATAATATAAAGATTTCTATTTAGTGAGCCGCTGGATTCCACTTGTACTTTTCCAATGTGTAGTTGGTGACTGGGGTTCTTTCCTTCAGTTTGGGCTCCAAGCCTCTCTTTTCAAATGAGTCCCATTCCCAACTGTGAAGGATTTCATCGGATGGGTAGTGCTCCGGATACTGCTTTGGCCCTCGAGGAAGATTGGTTCTGTATTTACCTCCAAGCCACCATAGAAAAAAACAGGTAAATAGGGCTCCAAACAAAACCCTGTACTGTTGTTGTGGGTCGTGTGGTAGTGGGCGGGTGTCCAGAATAAGCGGAGAATACAAATCAACATCCACACTGATGGGTTCACCTGCATAAAAACAGTAATGATACTACCGATACAAGTAAATATCTATAATAACACAAAAAAACAGTAAAAATGCAAAAAGTGAATACGCAGCTATTTGGATACAGATTGCCAGTTTTATCTACACCAATGGACTTAAAA
Source organism: Ciona savignyi (assembly GCA_000149265.1). Lineage (NCBI taxonomy): Eukaryota > Metazoa > Chordata > Ascidiacea > Phlebobranchia > Cionidae > Ciona > Ciona savignyi. The sequence continues at coordinate 2,763,708 of CH002827.1, read as the reverse complement.
ATATATAGTAAAATGTTATAAATTCTACTTAAACCAGCTGATTACTGAATTTTAAAGGTGAATGAAGGGTTAAAGATGCAATATTTATTCTTGTAGAAGTTAATTTAAACAACCTAACCGGGATTTGTTTGACCAGCAAAGTTTTGTTAAACTGGTGTATAATCAGAAAAGGTACTTCACCAACATGTGGAGACGAATGGGTAAATTATTTATGATTATGTAACACAGTTTAATAACTGGAGTATGGGCACACGCACAAGTCACTGAACAGAATCTTGGGACTTCTAGGACCTAGGTTATATACCAATCCCGTGGTTATATATACAAAAGGTAATTTAGAAAATAGATTTTTAAATTCAAACACTGACAATAAGCAATTGTGGATAGATGATACCTTTGAGGTAATAAAAAACAACACATATATGCTGTAAAAACAATTAATATCTCTATTTATTAAAAAATTTGAATTTACTAATAATGAAGATGGTAAGAAATGATTATAAGGTTAAGTACGGTACCGTAGTTGCGCCTGTAAAAAGGATCATCCCAATCGTAGTGGGGATCTCTCTCCAATACACTTTCTGCTGGGAGATGTGGGTAATCTCCAAGGTTGAAGTCGTGATCATTCATTGGGTGATAATCCTCTGGAATAAGCCCATACTTCAAAGCAAGTCTAGCTTTTTTCTCAGGGGAAAGTATTTCTGAACTGTCGAGCAAACAAATTAAATCCTCCCCTTCAATCAAACTTTGGTCATAGACTGGTGGGGTTGGGTCTGGGTCGTAAAATCTTTTTGAAAGTACATTGAGAGTCGGTGCGCAGCTTTGAACTTTGGAGATACCAACAACTTTACGAAGTATGGAGCTACTTGCTCGTAGTAAGGACATGTTGCCAACATACACCAAATAACTAACTTATCATTCTAAAAAATAAAATATTACAATTAGACTAGAAAAGGTTAATGTATAAAATTTCTACCACATCAGTAGCACATATATATATATATATATATATATATTAAATTCATATTATTCAACAAGAAAAAAAGTGCAGTGGTCAAATAACATTAAGTGGATTTATATATCATAATAAATAGCATATATAGCTCTGACACACCATATCATCCAGTTCATATTGAAATGATTAGAACCTTTTTGCCTCTTTTTATATTAATCGGCTTTCTTTATTAAAGCATTCCAAATTTTATTTCCATCGTCACTAGGCTTTGGTAAATTAGCAGCCAATTCCCCAATTAAAGAAACTGTGTTATGTTTTAATAAATGTTGAACAATTTTTTCCTCAACCAGTTCATTTTCCAATCTTGCTGTGTGCATTCGTATAAACTTGTCTTGGAAGATTTCACTTTCTTTTTCTTGGCAGTGTACACAGTGAATTGGATCATGCAACGAAGTCTGATTAAGTTTTTTCATCCGACTAAGAATATTATCACTCTTAATTCGATCAAGAAGATCCCTGTTAACAACACGGGGACAGGAAATTTCTTTTACTTTCTTGTTCTGGTTGTGCAACACACATCTTGATTGATGATGAGATTCTAGGCATTTAATTTTATATTTATAAAAATTGTTCTCTTTATTGCAATCCATGTAATTCACTATTGGTACTTTTTAACCAATATTATTGAAAATTATATCATTAACAAATACCTGCATAAAGTTGTTCAGTTAATAAGACTTTGATTTAACACAAAGCTACCATATATGTTTGATGGTTGTTAGCACGTTTGTAGTTTTTTTTACATTTTAAAAATCTAGTAGGACTTTTTCAAATATAATGTTTAAAACGATCCTATAAAAACGACAAGGCTACCAGATGCCCCATCCCAACCAAGTTTTAATTGACTTCTGTAAATTTGTCTGCTATTGCCCTACTTTACCAAATAAAATCATATATAATTGACCCTTTTTAATGTACCGTATATCAGCATAATTAAAATTTATAGTCAAATTTTTTTAGATCATTGGAAAATTGCATGGCAACTTTATCAGGCAATATTTATAGAGTTTTCCCGGATATTTGATATTCAGACTTATAAATGACTGTGGTAACTTTGGTGGCCTAAAGCAGTTTTTGAAATTTTATCAAGTAATATCATACATAATTGATCTTTATTAATAGTTATTGGTTTGATTGAAACTTAACCATTTTTCAATTCTTTTATAATAAAATTATAATAAACAATTGGATAACATGATGCTTACACAAGTTCTCATTTGCTCGCCCAAAAGTATTTTTTTTATCTAAAAATAGTTTGATGCTTTAGTGGCTAAATAGAATAAAGTTAACCTAAATATAAATTTTTTGTAAGCTAATCCTTTCTTTTACAAAATTACCTGAATCTTAAACAGAACATTGTAAAAATTCATGATTCAAGGAAAAAAATGTATGAATAATGAATGACGAAAATACTTATTTTTTCATTTAGTATTAATTTTTAATAACATGTTAAATGGCATTTATCTGTGAAAGTTGGGTTGTATTTGGTCACCATTTTGCGTTGAAAACAGTAATTAAAAAGTGTTTCGCTTAATCCTCTACTTAAATAAGTTTGGTAAAAACAAAAAGGAATTAGTCACCTTTAAATTTAAATGTACCTGTGGCCTTTCTATATTTTTGAAGTTAAACAATAAGAATAAATAATCCACTGCTAATTAAACAGTTAAAAATATGCTTAATTGCAATCGTATCGAACCATTAGCGTTAAAGAACATACCATAGTATATCGTTATTCTACAACTTTAACTAAAACTTTGTAGTTTCCCCTTTATTTATTACTCACTTTGACACCAGAACTACACCACATAATACGATTTGTGATTCTGAATTCTGTTTTTTTCCGAATGAAGCTGCGAGATACCTTCTTTTATTTAATTAGTATGATTTCTATGAATGACTTGAGTTTCGTTGCCCAATCATGCGTTTAGCTTTTCCAGATTTAATTTGACTTTGAAGACTTTTGAGGACGTCTGAACTTGTTTTACAGCGCTTTAAGTTCTTACAATTGTCTTAAAGTTAATATTTTTTCTTCAGTTATAATTAGTTAACACTTTAACAAATACTTAAATTCGATTTGCTGATTTATACAGATCTAAAACAGTTCTATAAGTAAATGGTTTTGTCCGTTTTGATATCGATAATTTTAAATTTTTGTGGTTTAATTTATATAATAATTCGTAGAACACACTCTTTCGAATAAAACAAATTAAACCAATCAACCAAGACGTGTTATTGAACCACAATATCGACAAATCCTAGAGACGGGCTGTTCACCAAAAAATGACCAACACAGCACGCCACTTTTTGATGTTTAAAAAATAATACTAACACGTACTTTTTTCGACGCGACACGCCACTTTTTCAGAGGCGACACTCCCTCCCCCTTTGCAGAGGCGACACGACACTCTTTCAGAGGCTACACGCAACATTTTTTGAGCCGACTTAATTTAAAAAAGCATGAAAGCGCATTGTTTTAATCGGATAAAGGTATTAAAAGCTCGGTTTAAAATAGTCGTGACGTTAATCAAGAATAATAAACAGCGTTAATATCTTATACCTATGATATCTTTTAATTGATTAATTCTTTATTTGAAAACAATAGCCCATTGATTTTAATTAGACGTGGGCCTACGTAACTAAACCTTTTTTAGGAGAGTCTTGAAGTTGGATAACAAGAAACTAATATTGGTTAACGATTTACTTCCAAATATTGTTAAGATAGATAAAATAGTGCTTCTGTTTGGAAACAACTTGATATACAATTATGAATATATTGCATTTTGATACCACCTTAAATGGTGTCATGTCTAACATGTACGAAAATAAGTGCATGGTGTGTAATGACAGGGATCTGTCGATACTTTTCCCAAAATAGCCCACTTAAAAAATTGAACCCACTGGCTTCGGTCAACCATAGCATAAGTAAGAAGAAAGGTAAATATATATAACTAGAAGTTTCTACTTAATTTTTGCGTATCATTTTGTGCCGGAATTTTTAGTAATAGTTTAAAGAAAGGGAGCAGAGCCACTACCACTGCCCATATAAGCAATTGCAAAACATGCTTGGAAGAAACCGATTTTAGGAAACACTTGAATAAATTTAGGTCTAACATGGTTAACGTTTAAAGTCCGACAGATTAGTCTGGTGGTTAAGTGCGTCTTAGACAAAAGGCTGCAGGTACGAAATTGGTCGCTAGCTAGCAAGTTGTGTCCTTGGACACACTTAACGGACATTGCCTGAACCCGGAAGATTAATTGTTGTTTCTAAGTTGAAGGAACGTGTGAATCATACATAAATCAAAGTTTAGTTTATTAATTTTTTTGCACCGGCAATGGCAAGCGAATAAAATAGCGACATGGGAACAGGAAAAGACGGCAAAACGAACAGTCGTTAAAACACGTCATTGAAAAAAATGATATAATTTAATAAAAATATAGCGGACCCAACAGTGAGCGCGAGGTGATCTGACGATTGCCCGTGTGCTAATCCCCTTTTGTTTTCCATTCACGGGGATAAACATAAATATCCTATCCTACTCAAAATTTACACAAATCAATAGAAAAGTCGAAGACGAACTAAACGTGACTGATTTCAAGTTGGGTTAACCCACCGAAATACACTGTTTTAACAAAACATGTATGCCTATAGTTTGAAATAGCTAATCAAAAACCCGAACGTTTCTGAAGGTAATGTGATGATTGCCCGTGTAATAGCGTGTGGTCATAATACTTATTACTGTAATAAAACAGGAACCTATACTTTAACACTAAAAAGCGGCACTGGCTAAGCTATTTTGTTAGTGTGTAGACTGTATTTTTGGTGTAAAAAGTTGCTTACGGATAGGAATCAGGTAAAATACCGCAGTCGAATCTTTTATGTACCGGTTTAGCGCACGAAAGGTTTTTTAATGTTGATTTATGAAGATACTGTTGTGTCATGCCAAACAAACGATGCTATCCGCAGTATCTTTTGATTACTCTTTGGCACGCTAATTTGCTTTCTGTCCAAAAGCTATAGGGGAAGAGTGGGTAAAATGGGCCCTTTAGTTGCAAATCGGATTTTTTACTGATATAAAGCCCGCTGGACTTAAGTTTTTCATGTGGTGTCACCTAATACCAAAGTCTTCACACATAACATGTTAACTTTCTAATAATTTTTTTAAAATATATTTTATCAACAAAGAAAAATATTTCGTTAGTGGCCCATTTTAGACAAGGGTGTAGTCTAAAATGGGCCCCGGCTCGTTTTCGATATTAACATTTCGCTAGATAGCAGTATCAATATTCGCTTCCCATATAAACAATGTTATTACTTTTCTTTTTATGAGGTAGTTTTTTTTTTAATTTAACACTTTGGATTACAGCAATTACTTTTTATTTAATACCCAGTTACTAGTATACTAATGCAATAACACCTTGGTACTTTAGTGGAAGCATAACTATCAATTCATGTTATTAATAGCATTTAGAAAACCCGTTTAGTTTATTGTGAAACACATAATATGACTGTTAGTGCTAAGTCTAGCCCTTTAGTACTGTTAATGCTAAGTCTAGCCCCGTTAGTTGCCAAATGAACACAGGGGGCCCATATTAGACAGGTGCCAACATACGACTTAAAATCTCTATAAAAAAATCGTTAAAAAAGAAGTTTTATTACTACCAGTAAAAGTAGGTCTAGGCTATATAGTTCTATTTAACTACAGTAAAAGTTATTTTAGTATTTGATCTTTTCTATTATATATTAGCAGAAAACAAAAAATGCAAATTTAGATTCAGACCTTCTCAAACCGAAATAACTACAGAAAACATTGAGTTTGGTGATTTCACGCTCAAACTTCGGTTTGGAGATTCCATAATTTAATATACTGACACTGGTTCTGGCAGCAAATTTTATTCTTCAAAATATATTGAAAATTGGAGGGGGCCCATTTTACCCACGTGGCCCATTTTACCCACTTTTCCCCTATTTCTGATGCCGACGATATAAAATGACTCCGTCACCAAAGGTAAAACCGGAAGGTTCGACTTTTATTCCTTTTGATACGACTGATTCTCTTAATACCAATCAACGAAGTAACTTAAGGCAAACACAATACGTCTTGTTTTTAGTCTTAATAACTCTACCCCTGTACCATAGTATACTAAACAGATAATCACTCTACCTGTTTAGTATACTATGCTTGTACTCTGGGCCAGTGATAGTCTCAATATGCATTCTATTTTGTACAAGCAAATCCCAGCTTATATAATACGGTTGTTAACACCATCTTAATGACAACAACATCCGTAAAGGCCACACTTTGCAAGAAGTGATGACACATTTTAAAACTGCCTTGCGTTGCAAGGACAATGGGGTTTCATAACACGTACCTTTATTTATTTAAACAACACAAACAGTTTGACATG
>CH002827.1:2746361-2757187 GCA_000149265.1 Ciona savignyi | reverse complement strand
TATTACAGTTTTTTAGTTTAGTTTAGTTTACTTTTTGTTTCCACGATGAAAACATAAACCAGGACAATTAAAAAAAAGATTAACGGAAAAAAAACGGGAAAAAAGCGGCAAAACGACAGTCGTTAGAACTGTGGGAATCCCACACGTTTATAATTGTAATATTATATATTTTAACAATTAGATCGCGCCATGCCATGTTTCCATATTTTATGCATGGAAAGTCGCGATTAATTCCCTGTTTTGGACATTTCAGTCGATGAATTATTTCCCGCGAGTTTTCTGATTAACAGCGTCCACACCTCGTGTATACAAACATGTGTTTCCTGTTATGTGTCTTATATAAACTGTATAAGATTTCGTAATATCAGAGAGCATTTTAGTAGAGCCTCGCTTGGTTCTGCTGCTCTCTCAAAACCCTTACCTATACCTACCTAAGCTATGCCCTGTGTACGCAGCGCTCTTCCTTGCTGCACCTTGCGTAAACACCTAATAAAATACTTCACCTATGCTACCCCTTCTTTTTCCCTGGTTGCTACAGAACAAACTGGCAAATTTGCTACACCGGTACAGGTGTACATTTGATTTTGTTATTCTACAAATCTTGTGCACTTATTCTATTTAATGAGATTACATTTTTCAGCGCACCTCAAAGATAAGTACCCGAAAAAATAATGTTAGTCCACTTATCACAGATATTTCAACGATAATAGTTTTTTTTACTTACTTAGGGAAATTCCCCAAATTTTGTTTGTTTATTTTTTTATTAAACGCATGATAGTAGGATAGGATAGGATATTCATGTTTATCCCCGTGAATGGGAAAACCCCAGGGGTTATCACACGGGCAATCGTCAGATCACCTCGCGCCCATCGTCGGGTTACCGGCGCTATTGCAGTGTGTTGTGTATGATAGACACGTTCCTTCAATTTGGTAGAACCCATTAATCCGCTGGGTTCAGGCAATGTCCGTAAAGTGCCTTGCCCAAGGACACAACCGACTAGCTAGCGACCAGTTTCGTACCTGCAACCTTTCGATTGAAAGGCGACGCACTTAACCGCTAGACCATCGGGCCGGACAGACCATAGTGATGTCTTATTCGTCCTAATCCTAAATGGTCTTAAAAGTTTTGAATTCAGAATAAACTTTTAGGTAGTGTAGCAAACATGACGTAGATATTTAGGATTGTACTGCGGAATTCGCAATTTCACGGTTTGTCATTGTTCATTATGTGCTGCATCTTATCACTGGTTCCATGTAACTCCCTCTTTACAGGTTGTAATGACTACAGGCTAAAATGTTCCCAGAACTACCTTTTTTCCCACTGTCATGTAGTCTTTGTTTTCGAGCATGAATTAATGACAACAGTTTAGACTCATAACTCTCGTAGTAAACAGCTCAGAGCAGCCGAGTTTGGTGTTTATTAAGTTGTGCCCGCATATATTGAATTAGTCAATATATGCATGTTTTGTCATAATTGCATGAAACCAAGAATAAAAAACCAACTTTCTGTGAAGTAAGTTCAGTTAGCTTAGAAGCAATATTTCAACGAACCCCAAGGACATTAACCCTATTTAGAATCTCCACAACTCGATAAAGCCTTTTTTGAGAATCTCATTTACAAGAATCGTAGAGTACAACTTAATTTATCTTAAGAACACAATTTATACTTGAAAATACCACAGTTTAAATTTAAGACATAAATATTGTAACATATGTGTTGTATTATGTTCACTTTGTTTGATGTTTGGTATTCCTGTGTATGACATTCATTGTTTGCCCTTGATGCTGGACCTGGCAATTCTAAATATTTCAAGGTTGTTAGTGATGTCATAAGAACTAGCCTAATTTAAATCTGACTGTCTCGTGTAATTCTGCTGTCCTTTTGTATAAGTACTGAGCAGCTAGCACAAAGTGTTGTAAACAAAGCTGATTGAATTGATTTACTGAATTGTCATATCTGCAAGCTGTAACAATAATCAGTTGGTAAGCAATGTGTTTTGGCAATCGTGTTGGGAACTTTCATCGTATCCCTAGTGTAGCGATTCTGGGCGAAGACAGATTCGCTTACACAGAAGAATATAATGTCCACTGAGTACATGTATGAAATACCTGGACAGTTAAAACCCACACAAATCAAGATAAAATTCATTTATTTTTAATTTTTATAAAGAGCATAAATGAGACTGATCACTAGTTTTCGTAAATTCAAATAAATGAGGATTCCCATGAACTGGGTTAAAGGTAAGAGGTAGGGGGTGTGCGCATATTTTTTGTTTATTTTCAAATTCTTTATTTATTTTGGTTTTGTGCTTCCAACTCTTATAAGCAAGATAATAGTGTATTAATGATTGCTTATTTTATTTTGGAGGATTAACTGGGGTAAGCTGGGTTATTTAAATTATAGTTATGTGTTTCTGATTAAAGGTATAAATCATTAACTTTCTTATTAAAAGTAAATATTCTTTTTTAATCTAGAGATATTGGTGACAATCCAAACATGCTGAAAATGGGGCTCATAGTTTTTCACCAATATTGAAAATTCTCCTTAGGACTTTTGTAAAATTATAGGTAAAAAAAAACTATGGAAATCTCAGTTAGTATTTCTTAAAGTTTCAACCTGATTGGTTAATCCGTTCTATCCAGTGACCCTGCGACCGGACATGCCTGTCACAAGCTTTAAAACGCAAAAAAAGGATAAAATTCATAATCAAAATGTGGTCCCCTCGGAATCGAGTAAAACCTATAACTAATGCATGTTAGGTCTACTCAACGTATATTTTCTAGCCTCAAACTGAGATCAGGTTTATTATACTAAAGGTTTATTGCCAACGTTTCTCTAAAAAAAGCATTTATTAGAGTTAACCTATTATATAACCCCAATCATATTCTTGAAAAGTAAATATTTGCATTGTTCGGCTATATTCGCTGACAAAGCGTGTTACGTGTTTTTTCAAATGACAAGAGAACATTATGTCCAAGTTATATTTTGCGACCACTCAAAGACTAGCTAAAAGTAGACTTTACTTCAGTGTAAATAATATTGAGAAATCAGTTTCCCCATTTTGCCAGGTATTATTATTTTAAATATTTATTTAAATTCTGTTCAAAATGTTTTTTATTAGATAATTATATATACTGTATATATAATATTATGTTAACTACCAAATTACCAACTTATCTTTAACAGCTAGATTGTTAATTGTATTTGTATACTTTGCATTCCAGTGCCAACAAGAGGTTCACCCATAGTTTTTATTCATTTTAATTAATAAATTATAAATATTCCAATTATAAAAAAACTTGTATACGTTAATGTTGGGTACGGACTAGAAATTTCAATCCCAGATTTTAAATTGAATAGGAAATAAGTTCAAATTTATTTTTGGTTTTAGCAATTTTGAAAATCCCCAAAGTAAAACAAAGAGTTTCATACTTTCATTAAATAAATTTAATGTAAAAGTAAAAAAAGTGATAGAATTTGTATATGTATTAGTGATGATAATTATAAACACAATCCAATAAGTACCGGTACTGATTGCAAAATAAAATATTTTTTGCAGACAATATCGCGTAAAATGGCAACAAATCCAGGTAAAGTGTTTTTTGATAGAGTTAAACAAAATGTAAACATGTCTATTTGTCATATTGTTAACTACTTCTGAAAATTAAAATAACTGCAAGTACCGTAGTTTTACAGACCATAAGGTGCACCAGATTATAAGACAGTTTTAAGGAGTATAGTTACTGTAAAAAACTCAATAAACAAAAACTACTAGTTTTAAAGGTTGGTAATAAAGCATTAAGTACCAACTCATCTTTACATTAAGTGTACTGGCTTATTAGGCCCATAATTTATTTTTAAGAAAAAGTCCTTAAATATGGTACTTCCTTATGGTAAAATGCCTAGAATACAATAATACAGTGTAACTTTTTCTCTTGTTTAGATGTTACCAAGCCTGCTTCTCCTGAAGAACAAGACAAGTTCTTAAATGGTATGTAAAACCTGTTAAAAAACTTAATGAGATCGTGTTACCCAAGTTTTATGCTTTACTGGTAACATACTTATGTTTTACTTACTTAACAAGAAACTACAATAAATGTTTTCAGCAAGAAACTTACAAGTTCTGTTACAGAGAGAGTGAATTAATGGGTTAAAATAGTAAAAATTAATGGATTCAACTATCCTTACTGGTAGTCATTCTAGAATAAGATTAAAGATTCTTAATTATAAATTACATACCGTGTTGTTAAGAGCATCCCTACCACATAGCTGTAATTGCTTGTATTATATAATCATAGTAAATAGTAAGACATGAATATTGTTACATCAGATGTTTTTCAAATGTGCATGCAAAGGGCTGTACAAGCAAGCAGGGACCGCAACACACCGCTGGTCAACTTCAAGAAACCAGAAGAGTTGAAAAAATTACTGAACTTTGAGCTGCAGGGCACTGGTGAAAGTCACACCAACTTACTAGCTTTATGTGACAAAGTGTTTGACTACAGCGTATTGTCAGGTACATTCAAATGGACAGAATATCACATAAAACAACCCGAATTTCATTAAAACGACCCATATTAATTTTAGTCAGTTTTGTAAGACAATGTTTTTAATTTAATTATTGGTAATACATTCACACCTTTTTTATATTCTTTGCTATGATCTGGGTATAAGTTTTAAAGCCAGCAAGTGAAAACAAAATAATTTCTTATTTCCATTAGACTTTTTTAAATAAAAACTGAATTTTCAAAACATTTTTTCCATAGTGTTTTCGTTGTATTTCACAGGGCATCCTTATTTCTTTAATCAGCAAATAGGAGGATTGGACAGTTATGGATATGCCGGCAATCTTATTACAGATGCACTTACAACAAATGGGTACGTTAAACATATTGTTGAATACTTAACTCAATTACCAAGTTGGTATAAATGTTCACCTAATGCCATTGTGTGTATCGGAAAATCATTATATGTACAGACTTGTCAACATTAAGGCTATCCATGCTATTGGAGTGTGTTATATTTGTATATGGATATAAGTATTGATTCACTGGATCAAAGCGATAATAGCCTTTTCCACAGACACATAACGTGCATGTGTTTAATTTAATCATAAACACCACAACCCTTACCCCTCTTCGGCCACAACAGATGTCCTCAATCATTACACACATGTGGATGGTAATAATAAACTTGCAGAGTTTCATTGCTATTCTTCCACAGACACACATATGAAATTGCCCCTGTGTTCACAATGACAGAGTTTGCAGTGTTGGAACACATGCTCAAGTTGGTTGGTTTTCACAATGGTGAAGGAACCTTCTGTCCTGGTATGTCTTTTATTTGACCATCATGCTTCGCTAGCAAGTATACCATGCTTAATGTAACTTATATTATACTATATATATTAAAATATTATTTTTTGGTTTGAATTTTATATATTATCTTTTTGTTGAGATGTTCAGGCAAATAATAGATATAGATCTATGAGTCATCCCAGTTATTTAAATTTATTCTTTACTAGACCAAAGTACAGTTGAACAGGCTAATGCTTATTTACCTGACATAGAGAAATAAAATTGTTTTACCTTACCAATAGCAACTTCCAAAACTAAAGATGTTAATGAGCAAATATCCTGTATTTTATTTATCAACTAGCCAATGTTTAATGAATACATCACTAACATATATATTTGTTATATATTTTAAATATAAAAGAAAAAATATATTAAATAAAAAAAATAACTGAATACATAACATATTTGGAATTCTTTATATATTTAATTATTTCACAGTGCTGCTAACTCAAGCTATATTGTATAACGTTGCATTACAGGTGGTTCATACTGTGGGATGCTTGCCATGAATGTGGCTCGGTTACAGAAATATCCAGATTCGAAGTCAAAAGGGCTTTATGGGTTACCAAAGTTGGTTACCTTTTGTTCAGAACAAGCTCATTATTCAGCAGAGAAAAACTCCACCTTGCTTGGACTTGGAACTGATAATTGCTGGAAAGTTAAGTGCGATAATCGGGGGAAGATGATTCCGGAAGAATTTGAAAAACGTGTTATTCAGTGCAAGAATGAGGTAAATAACTTCATAAGCTTAAAACCAGATTCATGTCTTTTATATAATTTACTTGTCATTTTTACAATAAGTATATAATTATAATGGTTTAGTGATCAGAAAAAAGAGGTAAGACATTTTCAATGCAATCGATTTTATTGTATATTAGGAGTTGTCGTTTTTTTTAAATCATAATGCTCCTGATATCGGCATCCTTTTGTTACTGTATTTGGGTTGATTTTGATTTCATATAAGTTTCTGGTTAGATTAGGGTCGAGGTGAGGTCAGAATTCTGAGGTAAACCTAGCAACAGTTTTTCTTTTTTTGTCTTGTAATACATATAGGTACATATTTTGTCAAATGGTACTTTAATTAGATATGTTTTGTATTCTGTTAATATTTGTATTAATCTGTAAATTTGTTTTCAAGGGTGCAGTTCCAATAATGGTAGTAGCCACAGCTGGCACAACAGTCCTTGGTGCATTTGATCCATTTCATGAGATCGCTGATATTTGTTCCAGACATGATATTTGGATGCATATTGATGTGAGTACTTGTATTTCCTTTTTCGGGTATGCTTTAATGCAATTTTTAAACTATGTGTCCTTTTAAATCCTTTATTTTATGCTTCATGAAAGTGTTACCCAAAACAAAATTACTCCATTATTTCAATTTTATTCTGCCTATCTTGAATTTGTGAGTTGTCTGAATAATTATCTGAGAGATCTTCAAATGTATGGGACCGCAAAATATGATTTATTTAAACGTTCAAAATATGAACCGTAAACCCAAAGTCACATTACATGATCGACCAATATTTAGTTTATAGTATTTGTAAAAGCTCCAATCTTCCTTGTTGAAATCTTAAAAACATTTGTTGTCATACTAAGTTTAATATGCTTCCTTTTACATATAGGCAGCTTGGGGTGGTGCAGCTTTGCTATCTCAAAAGTATAAACATCTTTGTGATGGTGTGAACAGGTATGTACTTTGTTCTTGCACACTTGGTCAGTTTCACATGGCGTACTCCAAAGAGAAAATATTGTTTTTTTTATTGTTTAGAGCTGATTCATTGGCATGGAACCCACACAAGATGATGATGGCTCCAATACAGTGTTCTGTGCTTTTGCTGAAAGAAAAAGTTTGTTTACAAATTATCTTAATCTTATATATCAACACCACCTGATTTATATATCAACACCACCTGATTTAATATGCTTAGCTAAACATGGCTCTGTTTTTTGCATGATTCAAGAGGTTTAACACCATAGCCCTGGTAAGATGCCTAAACCTAATGGTTTATTTTATGAGTTGCCATATTATTTCATACATACCCTACCTTGATGTATTATAAAGCATTTTAAACAGCTTATTAAACTGCTTACACTACTCTGCAGGACCTACTTAATCGTTGTCATTCAATCAATGTGCCATATTTGTTCCAAAATGACAAACCGTATGATACGAAATATGATCTTTCAAGGAACCTAGTTCAATGTGGGAGATCGGTAAGTTAAAGTTTTAAGTTTATGGATATGGGGGAGTTTCTTTTTTTCTGCTAAAATGGTATCTGGTTGTCGGAGTTATTTGATAATTTTACATATCAGCGAAACATTTTTTTTATTTCGTTTAATTAGTAAGAATCTACTGACAACCCTTATAAATTTAATGATTTTGTAGGTTTTTAAAACAATATTTCATTTAAGCCTAATACGCTGAACACACTAGATACTAAACACCCGACAAAGTTATACTACCTTTCTTGTCATGCTGCTTTAAATTTTTACAAATTAAAATTATGACAAACACAAGAATCTTCTTCCCAGTGCGATGCTTTAAAGCTATGGTTGATGTGGAAGGCCAAAGGAGACTCTGGGTTTGAGAGTCAAGTTAATCAAGCACTTGCCAAGGCAGAGTATTTGACTGAACAAATACGAAAACGATCAGATTTTCGACTTGTTATACCAGAGGTTAGCTTTTATGGCATGTGTTTTTCTGGTTGTACTAACTTTGTAGTTTTCGTTCTGTGATAAAATGTTTCTTTATCTTTATTATTGTTCACTGACGATCTTCTTGGCAAGTGTTCCTATTGTTGGAAAAACACTTATGGTTCCAATTATTTCGAATAGATTAATTAGAAGTAAAAGTAATCAAAATATTAAACATTATAAGATACTTCAATTGACCCAAATGGGTATGTGTAAACTTGACAACTACCATTGTTGCCGATCCCAAGCATTAGAATATCATACCCATAGTTTATCCTAATATCCAACATAACATAACCAATATCCAACAGCCTGAATATACCAACGTGTCATTTTGGTACATCCCTCCAAGTATGGCAGGCAAAGAGGAAAATGCTGATTACTTCAAACAACTTGCAAGCATTGTTCCAACCATCAAATTAAGGTCCAATTGGTTCTTAACATTTTGTTTGGGTTTTTTTGTCTGCTCGTCTACAAAAATCATACCGTATTGTTGTGCTTTTTTAGTATTTTCTGCATTACACTAATGACAGGCATTCATTGTTGTCGAAGTTACAAATAAGATCCTATCTGGTTAGAACTAGAGAGTGTCAACTACACATGAACCACCACTAATTTTAAAACCCCTGTTGAGTGTAAGATATATTTTTCTGCATGCAGAAATGATTGGGTTCCCTGGCCTTTCATAATTATTATAAATGACAGTTGAAGGACCGTTAGTGGAAAGGGCGTGGAATTGACACCAGACTACAAGTCGATTATGTACCTGGGCAAGCACGTGACGGACTTTGCCTAAACCCAATGCTGTAATAGTTTAAAAAAAATACTCTTTAGCAATGCCTTCAAGATTTACAATGTATTGCAATATTAATGGTAACCAGACATTTGGTACAAGGTTCGTTGTTATAAAGCACCTTTGCTGGCCCACTCAAAACAATAAACCCGTATTTTAACACCCGTGAAAATATACATGATTGCGGATATTCTATCCTAAATTAAACATTCAGGTAGCTTGTAAAAAGGTTTTTAATTGCAATCCAGCAGATTACAGTTTTACTTTAACATAAAAGTGACAGAAATATTCGTTGTCATTCAATCAATGTGCCGTATTTGAATTTACTTGGTTGCTTTTACAGAATGCAATTGAGTGGAAAATTGCTTGTGGGGTATTCACCAGTTGGGGATTACCCCACATTCTTCAGAATGATTGTTCTTAATGACAAGGTCAATTTTGAGGACATGGATCATGTGTTGAATGAAATCGAAAGGAATGGACGAGACTTGTAGTCTTTTACAAATAATTTTTCAAGATGCATATTGTTATTTCGAAGGTCTTCCATAAATTAGCAAATCTGTTCAGTGTTAGAACTTTTAGTAATCTTTCATGTATGCAACCGTTTTAACATTTTTTAATTTGATCAGTGTGCTTTGTTACTACGAAATCAAGTAACTGTACTACGGAGGTGACGTCAATAAAATCGCATCCACAAAAATCGGACTGTTTGTCTTTTGGTTTTGATGTCGTATGAAAATCGTGACATCACACTCGGCTTGCATTATTTCCGACACAGGAAACTCTTTCTTCTGGCGGATCAAGTGGTTCCTGGAGTTGTGGATTGATTTCGATAACTCGGTTGCTATCTGCTTGGTCATTCAGCAGATGATCCTGCGGACACATTGGTGCTGAATAAATGGGAACATTTTTATATTCCGAGTAAATTTCACTGGATATTCGTGTTTTCCTTTCGTGCATATAGAAAAAAAAATTGTTATCACATTTTTTACATTAGCAGAAAAAAACGATGTGACCTAAAAAAATACACTGCAAAACTTTGGTAACGCGACGTTATATTACGGGTATCTAGGCGAGAACACTCCCCTTGCATATTCGCGAGGTAATCTGATGATTGACTGTGTGATAACATCCGTTACGTAGTGCCATTGATTTCAGAGAATAAATATTAAATCCTAAAGGCTCTAGTGACATTCGCGGTTTAGCTATATTTTTGTGCACATTATTAAGTTTTGGTAAATTGTTTACGTATATAAGCCATTATTGCCTGCAGCACGGCTGTGTGCGCCCGTTGTATATCATTTCCTTCGAACCAGCTATAATCCCCAAAGCAGTACTTCCTTTATAATCTTCCCACACATTGCGCCATACAAGCGCTTGTGTAGAAACTTTTTTTATCAGATTTTTATCAGAAACGCGTTCTGAAATATAGACAAGCACTGCCTGCTTGAATATGATATCTTCAAGCATGTGTAATGAATGAACCAGTTTAACTGTACGAATTGTATTGTATCAGATTGCAATATATCAATAAAGAAGTTTTTTTTATGGAGTCGGATTGCCATCTATTTTAGTCATGGCTGAGGTATGTTGTTGGGGACCTCATGCCAGAATTAGTGCAAGCACAAGGCCCAAACCCAAGCCTGCCGTAAGCAAAATAAGGAAGACCCCCACAGGGCTAAACAAACCAAACTTGTTAATAATGTTTAGTTAAAAATATATCTTCTTGTCATATTCGTGCATATATAAATAAAATTATGTGTCCTAATCTATTGCTGTTGTGCGTTTTCTTGACCAAATAAATAATTCTTGATTCTTGATTCTTCTTGTTATCCAACATAATTTTAACCCGATTGTTACAGTTTTGTTTTTACAGTCTAAACCAGTGGTTCCAACCCTGGGGGGTCGCGACCCCCAAAGGGGTCGCAAAGCATGTTAAAGGGGGTCGCGAAGCTGTTACTAATGTAAGAACAAAGGT
>CH002827.1:2735587-2746261 GCA_000149265.1 Ciona savignyi | reverse complement strand
AACATATATTAGTACTCTATGGTGCTATCCCGTGCATAATTTTTCATTGAGACATTTCATTCGGATTGCTTAGTAGCACAATATTATTGCATCAGTATGCGTCCACTGTGATGTCATATCGTCCACTGTGATGTCATAAACTATGACCACTTGACTGTAAACGTACAATAGCTGCAAATTGGAACTTTATTAAGGAAGTAGCCTAGTATATTATACAACAGAAATCAGTCAAGACTTGGAATTGGTAAAGATAGTTAAGGGGAGCATCATATGCGTTTAGCTGCAGATCTACAAGGTCAACGATCGCGCTGATTTGTTAATAAATGCAAGTAAAGCATTTTTGTGCTAACCTTCTAATTTTGCATTTAGGATAGAATATAAGTGTGGGTCACGGAATCTTCGAAAATTTTTAAGGGGGTCACCAAGGGAAAAAGGTTGGGAACCACTGGTCTAAACTGATGCGTCAGTCAGTTATCAAACCTGACTTGTTTATCGTGGTGTTATAGACTTAAAACTATTACAATTCAAATTTAATAGAACTAATTATTCCACTTGGTTTAGGTGCTCCCTCTTAAGTGACTTGCCCAAGGACACAACCATCTAGCCATTGGTTGGTTTCGATGCCACAACAATACGGCTCACTCCGACTGACTTACGGTTTAAGCGGTTTGGTCGGACATTGTAACTGTCAAATTAACATTCATATATGCCGTGGACGATGTTTAACGAGTGTCTCAAGAATATACAAATCATATTGCAGCATCTTAAAACACCTACTTGGAATACTCCGATAGTATTGCTGATGAGCTCCTGTAATGTTAAAGTTTGTGAGGGTCTGCGACGGCAAGTCGAAGTCATGGTAAATGTCTCCAGCATTTTGTTCCAAGCAACCCTCGCCAATCTAACCAATCTATAAAAAAATCGGCATTGCCATTACGCGTTTTTAATGACTACTTAATATGATCTTGCGGAATTGTTTGTAGTTCAGTAAAGGTTCTGGTCTATTTTGCAGTCCGAAAACAGCAATGCACATTTCCTGGTAACCGCCAGAAAACTTATTGAGGAAATGTCGTGTGTTTATGCTATTGCAGTGTTTTTATTACGATGGAGACATTGTTATGCCTTTTTTCAACTCACAAAACCGCTAGGTTCTAAAAGCGTCTGCTTATTACCTTTCATTAAAACACAACGAATAAATATTTACCGTTTCAGTAATGGAAAAACACAAGTAGCGTTAATACACCGAAAATCGTCAGATTGCCTAGCGCCGACAGCACTAATCCAACAAGCTAATCGACTGGTCTAAACAGGACCTATCAATTGTGAAAGAGTAAAGTGATTTTACATGGCTTAATATAGGCCTACCATGTTGCTTTACAATAAGTTCCAGCTCACGTTTTTCGATAGTTTCCTCCCAGCAAAGCGTACATTAATGGGTTGAGACACGAGTTAAAGTAGAGTAGACAGACAGTAAGCCAATGCGCAAGCATGTACATGTGCTGGTTCATGGATCCTGTCAACGAGGGAAATTTGTATGTCGCATGGTGGTCTATGTTCTGACATAGCCCACGATCAAAAAGTGTGGCCGAATGATTAACGCAACCGATACATATACAGATTTCAAAATAAAAAACGGTCTTGGTGACGAAAAAGTGACTAAATGGTTAACGCGACCGACTGCACCGTTCAAAAGCCACTTAGATTAACCAACTAGGTGACATGACGAATAAAAGTTATTTGCTATTTTTTATAAAGAAACGTTGTTTTGCTCGGGCTCGAGTTAATTAACCCCATTTTAAACAGATACTCACAATTAAAAATATAGACATTAAATCGTTGGATCGTAGGCCTGGTGGGTCTGTATTCAGAGGTTTTGCTTACACATCATAGAACTTCCGAGTTATTACTTCGCCTCGATTGGTTATGAAAACACGCTGTCAGAGACACCAACTTACCTATGCCTCCAAGTACCGAAGGGCTAATCACGAAGATCAGAGTTGACACGAAGTTGGGAAGCCAGCAAACAAGAAATGCAAATGTAACCATTGTCACGATACGTGTAACCTGAGGTTTAAATTCATCTAAATCACCTATTTTATAAAATTTGGCAAAATTCAGTATACAAACATAGATTTTGACTATTTTGATGAAAATGTAAATGACACATTTTATTAAGTAAGTTTACCTTTTCTGTTGTTTGAAGTCTCCTCTTTTGGCCCTTTAATTTTAAAAGCCATTTTTTTATTAGTTAAAAAAGATAGGCTAGGATATGCCTTTTTAACCCGTGAATGGAAAAACCAAGCAAACTAGAGAGTGTCAACCACGTGTTTAACCACCACTATTTGTAAAACACCTGTTGTATGCCATATATTCATGCTACAGGGTCCCTAACCACATTTTGTATTTTATACACTGAGTATGTAGTTTGTTTCTGCAAGCATAAACGCATGGGTCCCATAGTTATTAACCCAAACTTCTTTTCCATGTAAAGGTAAAAAAATAAACGTCTTAAATTTACGAACATTTCACCACAAATGTTTTAAATTAAAGCTTCCTTTTAAGCGCTGTATTGAAATGAAGCCAAATTCCCAAAACAGCCCGATTTAGTTTTTCTTGGTTTCAGGGAATTACTGGGTTTAGTAGATAAGTTTCTACTGGGTTTATTACGTAAGTTTCTGTTTTTACATATGTGGGTTATGTTATATAACAATTCTTAATGTTTTAATCTGATTTGTCGATCTCCTTGTTGGAGATGTCAGTACGATATGGCATACCTGTTACAATCATAATTCAGGAACATATCTTCGTTTTTAAAGGAATTACCCTAATAAATATTTTCTTTCTTTTAATTGGAACAGAGTGTTTAATATTTCAACATTTTACCAAATCTGATTCAAATTGGAGCTGCCGTTCAAGCAATATGCGCAAAAAAGCTAATTTTTTAGAAAAAATAACACTTTGGTTTTTAACGTCTCAGGGGAATTCCCCTGGATTTATTATCCAAAATTTTAGTTTCTGAATATATAGCCCATGTTGTCTTACAAATAAAAAAGTTTGATTGCGCATACATATTTTATTCTTGTAGATGTCGGGTCGACATGGCATGCCTGTAACAATCATGATTTGACAACAAAAGCTTATTTTTTACGGTATTTCCCTAAGTATTTTTTTAATTCTTGTAAGTGTTAAATCAGTTACTAATGCACTTACATTTTATTAAATCTGAATCAAATTGGAGCTACCGTTCAAGCTCTATGCGCAAAAAAGCTCAATTTTTACGAAAAAATACCGTTTTGGTTTTTAACGTGCGAGGGGAATTCCCCTGGATTTATAATCCAAAATTTTGGTTTATGCATATCTAGATCATGTTGTCAAAAAAATAACGAAGTCTCATTGCGATGTTATTATTCCTTCTGATAGATGTCGGGGCGACATGGCATGCCTGTCACAATCATGATTTGACAACAAAATCTTATTTTTTAGGGTATTTTCCTAGGTAATTTTTTTATTTCTTTTAAGTGTTCAATCAGTTACTAATGCACTTCCATTTTGTCAAATCTGATTTAAATTGGAGCTATCGTTCAAGCGCCATGCGCAAAAGAGCTAATTTTTTAGAAAAAAATACCGTTTTGGTTTTTAACGTGCCAGGGGAATTTCCCTAAATTTATCACCCAAAATTTTAGTCTGTGCATTTCTAGACCATGTCGTCTAACAAATTACCAAGTTTCGTTGTGAATCCATTACCCCTTTTGGTAGATGTTGGGTCCACAAATCATACCTGTCAAGCGTTTGACGAAAAAAAAAAAAAGAAAAAAAAAAAACGGACAAAAACATATAGTGTGTCCCATTTCTTCCAAATGGGACCCATAATTAACACACGGACGATCGTTAGATCACCTTGCGCCCACCGTCGGGTAACATAAGCTATTGTAGAGTGTTATGATTCAAATGTTTTTTCAATTTGGTAGAAACCATTAATACACTTGGTTTAGGAAATGTCCGTTAAGTTCCTTGCCCCATGACATAGCCGACTAGCTATACCGATTACTTTCTAACCTGCGAACTTTCGGCTGAAACGCTACGTAGGCCTACTAACCCACCAAGGTAAGTTATTAACCAATGCCTAAATATTACATAATACAGAGGTAGCAAGACTAATCGCGATAACATCATTTTACACTAATATTAGACTAAATGTAGAACAAAAACTAACCTTTCGTTTAAACCTCCTGTCTTTTCCCCTCATAAAACACACCACTGCGCTGTTACAGATGATTAAAATACAAAGCGGCATCACAAATGCAACGGTGAAACGAAACGTCATATGCATCTTCATAACAGTGTTCACAGTAAGCGAGCCAATCCTGTGACAAATTTGTTATCATTTTTTTAAACTTTACCGATTGGAGAAAATCAATAGGTATTTCAAAATGAATTTAAAAAAAATCAAATCTACTTACTCGACGTAATGTAGAGTGCATATCCCTTCACTGAAAAATACATTGTTAATTTGTAAAAAGACAACAAATTAGACTAGACGCTTGCGGCAAATTGGTTACGGAGCACTTATCCAAACTACAACTTTGGAGTATTTTTGAAACAACATTTGAACTTTTCCCACTAGAAAGACTCAAATTAGCATCATTACCGTACAAGATGTTTAAAATTAAACCATGCAAAGAAGCTAGGTTAAAAATATTTATTCCTTCGTTATATTTCAAAGGAAGGAAAGAACATCGTGCATAAGAACGACGAGCTAAAATTGTTTAAAAGAAAATTTGTTTATTACGGGGAGTGAAGGCACAGTGCCGTTCAATTGCAATAACATGCCAATCATTATGTTTTCTTCTATAAATTATAGGTGACCCTAACTAACCAAAACAGTTTCTCAAAAACTAAGCTTAATAGCTCTAAACAGCCAACTTCTGTACCGATATTTTGTTTAATTCACATAATAATATTTTACAAATTAGACAGATAATATATCATATGGACCAAGCGTATATATTTTTTTACAATAATGCTTTAACTCAGGCTTAATAATACGGCCCCTTTAATTGTTGTGTTGTGTAGAGTACAAAATTACAGCCATACAAAACTTTGATTCTGCAACGATATTTTAAAGCGTAAACGCATGTGGATAAAATTATAACACTTTTCTACTGATATGTGTAAGTCAATTACCATCCACTTTTAATTGTGTGCGCTTATTGGGGTTATTGTACGGTTTATTTTCATATAGCGAGCCCTACATTTATTGGTATCCCAAATACAAATTCATGGAGTGACAAGGAGTTGGGACAGGACAGGATATTCATGTTTATCCCAGTGAATTGTCACATTACTCGTCAGATTACATCGAAAATACGTCATCGAGCTTGCGTTTTCACACAAGTAATCAATCGTGAGATTACCTCGTGCCCTTTGTAGGGTTATTGGCGCAATTGCATGTTGTTTAGTATAACCCAATAATTCGGGTTCTTTCCACTAATTGCCTTCCCTTATGACACAGCCGACTAGCTATAGCCATCATTTCAAAATCCGCAGCTATTCGACTGAAAGACGCACTAACCCAACAAGCTATTTAGTCGAGTTAACTGGTTTCATTAGACTCTCGCAAATTGCTGACCTTTTTAATATAAAAAAATATTTGAAAACGACAACGAGTTTCAGGGAAGCTTGTTTAGCAGTTTAGAACCATTGGGAAAGTTAAATTCAGAGGTTAATTATCTACTAAATAAAGACATTGTTACAACATCAAGTCAAAGTTACCTTTTATCGGAGAAGTACACTACAGGCAAGGTGTAAATTACTGAAATAAACCAGACGAATCCAATAATTTTCTTTGCTCGCTGTTTTGTTCTTCTTCCTAGCATTTTAATAGCAAATACAATGCACTAAAATCGATAAATAATACAATTGTCAAAATGCAATATGCTACAGGGCCAAAAATCCGCGCGAGTAACGCGAGTAATACTGTGATTACTCTCGTGAAGTACGATGTGCAAGTAAGAATTTACGCCCTCATATAAAACAATATTTAACGTTTAACGCAACCATTTTCTATTTAACTGACGTATAGGCCTACCTTGCGTCCAAATCCTAAAGTATAGCATAACAATGTCAGATTGTTATAATACCAGATTTAAACAGTTGTTACGTAAGTCGTTATATACAAACTACAGCCAGTTATATTCACTCCCGTTACTCGCTTGAGCTTCCACGCACGCGAGTGAATTCTTACTTGCCTGAAATTTGATGGATTTTTGGCCCTGGCTAATAAAGAGGCTA
Source organism: Ciona savignyi (assembly GCA_000149265.1). NCBI lineage: Eukaryota > Metazoa > Chordata > Ascidiacea > Phlebobranchia > Cionidae > Ciona > Ciona savignyi. The sequence continues at coordinate 2,739,970 of CH002827.1, read as the reverse complement.
AGCAACGAGAAAAGGTCTTCTATAAATAACATTTTTGCTGAATCATTAAAATAATATTTCACCTGAAACCGGTCGTACGTCATTGCAGTTACAGTCCAAACGCCGGCACAGATATTAGCGTAAACCGCACACACCATGAATTTGCAAGATGACCAATCGAAAGGCCAATGATTTCTGTGTATAAATATGTTAAAGCTGATCGGTATGTAAATTTATTATTGCATTTATACAGGTATCTATTTAATTTGAAACAATATAACAATTATTTTTTTAGAAGTATTATACTCTCGTCAAACAAACACGGTTAAACACAAGAAACACAAACACAACTAAAAATATTAAAAAATAGATGTATTAACCCCGCTAGCATATCTGCAGCCGCCAGGGGTAGAGTTGTCAAGATGAAGACATCGCTAACTGCAAGATTCACGATATACAGATCAGTAACCGACAATGTCTTGACGGATTTCATGATCCCAAGGAGCACCATATTCCCTGTAAAACCTGAAAAAAAAGCTATCAGAAAAAAAACTGTACAAATAGTATTTGTAACACTGTATTTTGCATTTTTATAATATTAAGGTTTAGTTTTATTATTTTGCTTCTATTCTTTGCCACTTTTAAATACGCTTTATTACAGACTAATAGAACGTAAGATATTTCAAATAAATAACTTTTCGGCTGAAAGGTTTTTGGTTTTGCATTATTTGTATATAAACATAAGCTACTTTTATCTTTTGAATATTGTTTAGATGGTTTGGTGGAAACAAACCCGGCCATCAGTCAGTCGGATGTGACTTTTGAAAAGGCACACATTAGATGCCAGGATTAATTAATTAATTAATTGGTTAAACAAAAACTATCGCAATTGCCACATTGCATTTAACACTCTACAATAACTCCGATAGGGTGACTGTAAACTCAATATATTTTGACGATTGTCAGTGTTTTAACCCCCGTTACCTTTTTTCCACCCAAGCAATAAAGAAATGTTTATTTGCTATAGAGGCTAAATAAATGATTACAAAATTAATAATACTTACCCAAAACGCAAATCACCATATACACAGCGGAAATGACCGTTCGAATACTCTGCAGAGATTCTTCAGTCAAAAAATTAATTTGTGAGCCATTCCACTGTTAATGAAAACAAACGATATTAAAAGTAGCGTTGCAGTCATATCAGATGTGGTGACATATATCTTAATTTCCCTAATTTGTCCAAATGAAATGATTGATCGTAGTTACTTGCTTTTATTAAGAAATCCAGGATGTGGCGCATTTTGTTTAGTTTGAAATTTAGCCACATATAGGATATTCATGTTTATTCCCGTGAATGGGAAAACCAAGGGGGTTAACACACGGGCAATCGCCAGATCACCTCGCGCCCACCGTCGGGTTACCGGAGCTATTGCAGTGTGTTGTGTGTGATTTACATGTTCCTTCAATTTGGTAGAACCCATCAATTCGCTGGGTTCAGGCAATGTCCGTAAAGTGCCTTGCCCAAGGACACAACCGTCTAGCTAGCGACCAGTTTAGCACCTGCAACTCTTCGGCTGATAGTCGACGCACTTATCCACCAGACTAACCCGTCGGACCAGATTGTGTCTATGCCTTACATGCAGAAAAACGGTCCAAGCAAGGACCCCACCATAGGTTTGAAACTTATATGCACATAAAAAACGGCAATGCATATAGATAGCTTCCTGATTTTTATTTTCCAACCCAACTGGATTAACCAAAGCACAAAAAAAAAACTTCAACTTAAAACTTTCTTAAAATCTTCTTTTTACTTTATACATTTTTTAAAGTTGATAAATAATAAAAACTGGTAATTAAGAGTTAAAAGCAAAACATTGTACATGCTTACCGAGTGGACAGAGCAGGATGAATTTTTTGCCAATAAATCGGATTCACCGTGACAATGTGAAGTATTCATACCGAGCATATAATACTTGGGTTACTGAAAAGTTTTAATTGGTGGTCTACTGTTTCAGCCTAAAATAATAGCTAACCTGCAAGTAATATAATAAGTTAACGTAAAAAATGAATCTGGCTTTAATTTTTGGTGTAAATCGATTAATTTAGGTTTGGCGACTCCGTTTGCTATATGTATTTAAATATATCCTTTTTTAAATGACGTGTTTTTAAGACTGTTAGTATTGCTGTCTTTTCCTGTTCCTGTGCCATGATTTGATTAGTCTTTTTTTTAATACTGGGAAAAAATGAATAAACTAAATATTATAGTTAACGCATTTTGATTTTTTCCGTTTTATCAAAATCCTATCAGTTTCCACTCTAATAAACATAGCTAGAATATCATGTAGATAACTATGGGACACATCGAACATTCTATACATTGTTTTGCTACAGTGGTATGGATGACGCCGTCAACACTCTCTAGTGTGAATTTTGTAGAGCGTAGCGAACGAAATAAATTTTTTCGAGTTGTCCATAGATTTTCTGGCACTATACAAATTTCATAAGAATTTGAAATTTAAAATAATCTTAAACTAGTTTAACGATAAATCCTGATCTGTTAGTATTTGAATTTTAATAACAGATTTTCTTTTTTGCGTTGGCCATACTTTAAATCGAAAACTTACATTTTTTCCAGATAAGATCGGGATGATAGCGACCATATGAACATACATTTTTGGTTACATGATTCTCTCCGTGGTAGGAAAAACGGTATGACGCAATAAGAGGCGTTACATACAAATAAATGATTTTTCGTAAATTTAGTACAACCCATCAATCCACTGGACTCGAACAATGTCAAGTAATTACCTTGCCTTAGTACATCGGTCGGATAATGGGACATTGTTGACGGCAACAATCGTTTTGTGTTTTATTAATAATCGAGTGTTTCATAATATTTATAGCGTTATTTTCGTCGCAATTATTTCTTGGATCTCTCTAGTCAACGATATTTGTATGTAAGATTGTGCGTCAGTTTTCTGCAATGCTATTTCAGCAGCCATGTATACAGGCTAGATTATAGGAGTCTATAGCTTAAAGACTATCGCCAGATTTGATCATAAAAGCTATAGGATCTTATGTAGTGAATATCATAAATTCCATGAAACGTTGTAAAGTCGTCACCAGGCATGCGCAATGGTGCATCTTTTTGGTTTTTGTTCTGCGTAATATACACTAGTCACCAAGTGTTTATGATCCTTAACTGGTCGTGCGCGTTTACTAAATACGCAAATCACGCTTTTATGACATATGCACACGAAACAACAGCAGGATATAAAGTAAGATGATTTATGACTCACGCCGTCTGGGATGACAGTACACTAAATGTATTATGTATTAAGAATATAAAAGATGTAGTTGAGTAAGAGAAATAACCCTTGCAAATACTGTGTGAAGTTTTTTTTGCAAAATACAGTATGAAGCACAGGCCTATAGAAGTTGCAGCTATATAGAAAATACAATGAATTGCTTGACTTTACTTACAATAATAGACATACTGTGTAGTACGTATGTTGTCTCGTTTATAACTAAACAAGTAACTAATTAATTCTAATTACCGTTTTTTTGGGGGGGGGGGGCTAGAATAATGTTGATGCTCTTCCTAAAATGTGCTTACATTTTCCTCTTGGCCACAGTAGCAGTACCATCGCACTCAATTGGTAAGCACGCTTTACACACATTAAATAATTTCGTTTGGACTAGTATATGTCAAATCAAAATCAATAAAGGGTATGTTGAAATTATAAAATGTAAAGTAATTAAACGTGAGTTACTTCGTGGAAAACGTTTTAGTGGAAAATCTTTGTTTTCGATGGAATTTTATAGGACCTTGGCTTTGTAGTAAAAATTAGTGCAATTTAGTACTAGGTGCCTATGTCAACAAATTATAAAAAAAAACAAGTTATTAATAAAATTTTTAAAAATTTAATAGTAGTCTTTGTAATGAATATCCAAATTTATTGAGTTTTTGGTCGACATTTTTCCTACGCTTATTACACATTTTTGTTCGTATTTTACAATTGTGAATAAACTTAGTCCCTAAAACGTAAATTAGCTCTTGGAGATTTGCAAAGACTAATATGAAGTCTTTCAACAGGTTTAAACACAAGAACATCAGTGTTTAACTGCACAATCAAAGATAATGATGAAACCTGCTGCACAACTTTGGATAACTTTACTTACAACAACTTTTGTTTTTGTAGATCTGAAGGTAAACAGGATGATGGTGTTTCTGATAATGGTCGGTCAAAATATATAAATTATTTCAATACACCTGTAACAGATTTCATACTCTGGAATAAAAAATAACATCAGTTTTTGCTAATAGTAAAATATAAAGGTTTATACATGCGTAGTTATTTTATAAATCTCTAGGTATGCTGTATAGTAAAATAAATTACC
>CH002827.1:2701308-2732757 GCA_000149265.1 Ciona savignyi | reverse complement strand
AGTAAAAAAGTGTTTTCCTTCCAGAGCTTAAATATTAATTTACTAGAATAGAAATGTCTCAAAGAACCTATATATTGATTAAATAAAAGTGGTATTATAAGGATTATGGTTAACCCATGGTTGACGTGTTTAATCTTACTATCACTCGCTCTCTTGTTGTCTATCACTCGCTCTCTCTTTGTGAGATAACGCTCTCTTGTGTAATCGCGATATAATCGCATGATTAACTCTGTGATCAGTGTTAAACAATTAAACTACCCATCCTACTATCATGTAACTATTTGATATTTTGCAGAGAGTTCCAATTATACGGATTGTAAAGGCAATATGGGCGATACTTTTATTTCTGTTTTAGATAACGTAAGTAATTATGGGTCCCATTTGAAAAATTGGGACACATATTGTTTTTGTCCGTTTTTTTTCTTTTTTTTTGTTTTCGTCAAACGTTTGACAGGCATGGCATGTCGCCCCGACATCTACCAGAAGGAATAATGGAATCGCAATGAGACTTCGCCATTTGTTAGACAACATGGTTTAGATGAACAGAAACCAACATTTTAGGAGATAAAACCAGGGAATTCCCCTGGGACGTTAAAAACCAAAACAGTATTTTTTCTAAAGAATTAGCTTTTTGGGGGCATAGCGCTTGAACGGCTGCTCCAATTTGAATCAGATTTTCTGAAATGTAAGTGCATTAGTCACTGATTTAACACTTAAAATAAATAAAAAAGTACTTAGGGAAATACCCTAAAAATAAGATTTTGTTCTCAAATCATGATTGTGACAAGCATGCCATGTCGCCCCGACATCTACCAAAAGGAGTAATGGAATCGCAATGAAAATTTGACATTTGTAAGAGAACATGGTCTAGATACGAAGAAACCAAAATTTTGGGTAATGAATCCAAGGGAATTCCCCTGAGACGTTAAAATCTAAAAGTTTTTTTCCAATAAATTAGCTTTTTTGGGCATATAGCGCTTAAACGGCTGCTCTAATTTTGATCAGATTTGGCGCAATGTTAGACTATTAGACACTTTGTGCCAATTAATAGAAAAAAACATTTACTTAGGGTAATTACGTTAAAAACGACGATATGTTTCTGAATTATGATTGTGACAGGCATGCCATATCGCACTGACAAATTAGACAAGGAGTCGACAAATCAGATTAAAACTTTAAGAATTGTTACATAACATGACCCACGTCACCCACATATGTAAAAACAGAAACTTATCTACTAAACCTAGGGGAATTCCCTGAAACCATGAAAAACTAAATCGGGCTGTTTTGGCAATTTAGCTTCATTTCACTTCAGCGCTTGAAAAGAAGGTTTAAATTTAAAACATTTGTGGTGAAAATGTTTGTAAATTTAAGACGTTTATTCTTTTTTAACTACACATGGAAAAGAAGTTTGGTTTGATAACTCTGGGACCCATGCGTTTATGCTTGCAGAAACAAACTACACTATACTCGGTGTATAAAATACAAATTGTGGTTAGGGACCCTGTAGCATGAGTATATGGCCTACAACATGTGGTTTACAAATAGTGGTGGTTAAACACGTGTTTGACACTCTCTAGTTTTGGTAAAGTTTGCTTAAATTATATATGAAACCGGAATGCGGGTTCTACTGAAACGATCTTTTCTTTGTTTTCAACTCTCCGGTTTGGTAGAAAAGGGTCGTTTAATAACAGGTTAGCAAGTTTTTGTATCACAACCAAAACAGAAAACCATAGTGAAATGTTATTAGGGTCGAGCCTTCGCGTTTTATATGGAAGAGTTAAATTCGATTTAGCGGAAGTTTTATATTTTGGGATGTGCCTGAGTGCGGTTCATTAAATAATATAAGTCCGCTATGTAGAAGTGAGGATTTAACACTTATTGTATGGGATATAAAAAACATATTTAATGCTGCGTCTTTTCTAGGCGTTATGTACGAATTTAACTACAGCGAAAACTGAAGCAGTTTTCAGAAAGATCGAAAACCTATTACAAACGAATGCAGTTAAAATAAATATTTTAAAGAAGATCGTCTTGTTTATGAAATTAGCCAGCAAGCTTGGAAAACAGAACAACTTACAGGTATATGTCCTACATATTATTACTTAAAAAATACTCTTCATTGCCTTCTTTGTCAATTATAATACCTTTAAGTGCATGGATAACTCTTTCACGATATTATTTGGATAAATTTATGAAATCTGTAAATTGAACCAATTGTTTTAATTAGGTAACGTGTTGCCCCTTTTGAAGACTATGCTAAAAGCACATGCATAATTAATCGGTTAAGCATAGGACTTAAAACGTGTTTTTAATTTTCAATATGGATACAAATTTACAATAACAAGCCTGTAAACCTATTGTTTTTCTTTTGCACTTGAATTACTTTAATTTTTACAAACATTTACATTTTGCAGATTTCTGAACAAACCCTACTTCATGCCGCCAATATTACTTCAACGTTAGCGTTATACGACTGGAACAACTTTACAAGTAACCGTTCCGAATTGGCCGACCACGAATTGAGATTGAAAAGTGACATCATTAAATCCATTACGTCCTTAGCTTCCCGTGTAATGTTAAACACCAGCGAGCTTTCGATCAATACGGACTTGTTTAACATAAAGGTAAAACGACCATTTAATGATAGCAAAGTAAGCAATAATTTGTCTAAAATATCGTAGACCTATATCAAAGTATATCAGTCCCGGTAAATAATAACCACTATAATTATTTAGGGCGGCTTTTTCGCTTGTTAACAATACAATAGAAACGTGTAAATTGCGGTTGTATACATAACAACCCTATAATGCACTCTTATAAATTTGGCAGATGCATTATAACGAGTTTCCGTTCGTAAATGGGGTCGCTAATAGATAATAATAATTTATTTATGTCCAGGTTCTAGATCTCGAACCATCAACCGTTTTTTCTTCACTTAATCTTGTCCCGTTTGGCACAAACTTAGGATTTAAAATTGAAATACCGGAAAGTACGTCTAAGTTAGCTTGGCCAGGATACACTGCAGACAATTCAACCATCAACAAAACTGCTGGACGTGACAGACGAAGAGCGAGCTTTATAAAGTACAATAATTCCACTTTATTTACTTTCGACCATGAATGGACAAGCGCATGGGTAAGCCTACACCTGAGTTAATTAAAAAGTAGTACTCAAGATATCTAATAACATTTCGTTCGTTCTTGCATGCCTAGACAGAATTAGGATTTTATTGTAAAGCTATTGTGATCGTTATTGTTATAAATACACTTTAAAAATATATTACAACCTTAGATAATGTCGATTCGACTTGGTGAGGACGTCACATTAAAGAATCTAAAAGATCCGATCCGAATTATCTTTCAAAATCTTACCTACGGCAGAAAATCTTTGATTTCCGATGAAAGTTACAAGGTAGACGCAACCTTTAATTATATGCTTTTTGAATTGTCTTATCGATAAACCACTTTCATAATTATCCCACCGAACATATACTAATCTAGCGAAAATGTAGTGGCTGGGAATAATATGACTGGGTAAACTATATGGCTAGTTTGCCGTATGTCAGCTAGCATTTTATCAATAGACGATCTACAACCATGATAGCCAAAACTAAGTGCCATGCATGCTTAGAAGCAATCACTTAGTCATTTTTATAACTCTGACAGTTACAAATCTTAAATACCCGCTGTCCATATAATGAAAAAAATCTACGCATATTTGCCTTTAACGGAACTGATTAAAGGTTCATTAAACTACAATTTTCTTTCCTGGTAATGACGTATATACTAATACATAACCATAGCATATGTTAAAAAAAACACTTATATTAAATGTGCAATTACGGTGAGATTAAAATTGCTCGTCAGATTAGGATTTCAGGTGATCATGTGAAGTGCGTTTTCTGGGATTTTAATATCAATAGATGGTCAAGTAATGGTTGCTGTCTCAATATTACATCAGGCGCTCCTCGTTGCCAATGCAACCATCTAACGAACTTCGGTGTACTTGTGGTAAATACATTTGTCAAAATGATTTTGATTTAAAATCCGTGTTGACGTTTGTCAATTGTCTATATCCTAAATAACTAAATCGACTTAAAACTTGTCAGATACGTTAGCTTGGTTGGTTAGCGCGCCGCCTTTCAGTAACGAATTTGCTGGTTTGAAACTGCTGGTGATTAGTACCATTCGGTAAGAAACTTAGAGGACATTACCTGAACCCACTTGCTTAATGGCTTTTACAAAAAAATTGAAAGAAAGTTTTAGTCATACTGTAATATCTTCGGTAATCCATCAGTGTACGGGGTTATTCTAACGAATACGTGTGATAACGCTTCATGTGATTTCCCATTTACGGCTATAAACATGATTATCCTATCATATACACCGCATTTGCTACACAACCACGTCTTTTCAAGCATTTTGGTTTCTCATGTGGCTAAATTGTCCAGGAATGTCAATCCAATCATTATAATTAGCGTTTCATTAAACTGATAAATATGCATCGAATGAAAATAAAACGTTCTTATGCGTTTTCAGAAATATCAGCCTGTTGCTGGAGAGGTTATAATGTCAGTTGTGAGCTACGTAGGCTGTGGACTTTCGATATTTGGTTTGATTATTACGGTGGTCGTTCATTCTATAGACAGGTAGGCATGAATATCAAAGTGTTAAACTCCGTGGTAAAATATAACATAACTAAGTTGTGCGTCTTGTTTGAGAACAAAAATCTCCGCGGCACTCTGGTATTCTTGGGCCTATTATTGGATAGTTTGTACTTTTTATAGGGGGTAAGGGTTTTGTAACGAGAATTATCAAACACCTGACTTCGCGCCCACCGTCGGTGTGCCGGAGCATTACTGCGTGATGTATATATGAATGCGATGTTACTATGCTGTTTCAGTTTAACCCATTAAAACACTTGGTTTTCCAACAACATTTCGATCTATTGCCTTTGACCGCTCTTCTTACCAAAAGAGCAAACTCGATTATGGCAGTCAAGTGAAAATACCATGCGGTAATTTTATACCAAATTTTTCTTATAAACTATATACTTTACTAATTTATACCTAAATTTACCCTTAAGGGAAATCAGAAGGAGACGTCCGGCAAGGATGCTATGCCATATTTGTTCCAACCTTGCGGTATCTTTGTTGTTGTTTGTTTTTGGAGTACCTCAAGTCCATTTGCCAACTCTCTGTACAATAATGGCAGTGTTTCTTCACTACTTTTTCTTAGCGACGTGGTGTTGGATGACCGTCTACACGTACGATATGTACATGTCGTTAGTGCAGGTAATGATAACCTAATTAATATATAAGCGCCCCTCTAAAAATTGATACCGCTAAGCCTATAGCCCTATAAGCTATAATTATATATACTTTAATTCTCTATTTAGGTTTTTAGACAAAGAAGTAAAAACTTCATGTTACGAGCTGGAGTATACGCCTATGCAGCCCCAGCTGTTGTGGTTGGTGTTGCTGCTGGACTGACGTTAGGTTACTTTGACAAGAAACTGATCAACTTTAGCTGTTCTCAGGGTAAGTTTAAATTCTCATATCCGAATCAGTATTACATATTACTTATATCAAAATGATTTAAAAAGCAGTAACTCACTAAATAAACTAAGCAGAAAATGTAAATAACCCATTAAATAAACATTTAGATGGTGCTAAGTATTCGAGCTACTACCGATCCACCAATATGTGTTGGTTGCACGGGCCAGTTCTATACTATGGATTCCTTCTTCCCGTCGGCGTGATGTTGACTATTAATTTTGTGGTTGTTTTAATCGTTTTGCGGTTGGATATGTGTGATTTTGCGTTCTTTGCCAGCGATGTATAGCGACATTACGAGCTCTAATGTTTTTATTTCTGTGCGGGTTTAAAAACCTAGCGCTCAGGTTTTAAAACCAGCCACATGATTAGTTGGTTAAACACAAGCTGTAGAAATGTTGCGTCGACTAAAGAAAATATTCTGGCAAATCAGGTAAAGGCATTGTGTGCTTTGGTTTGATCAAAACATTTTTTAAAGGTGGAATCGTCGCACAGGAGAAATGCAAAGCAAATGATGACAATCGCGATTACAATGACATCAATTCTCGGAGTGTCGTGGATATTCGGTTATTTCATGCTTATCTCAAATGATCCCATATATGTATCAATTTTCAATTGGCTCTTTGCAATTACTACAACTTTGCAGGTAGGTTTAATTACACACAATTTTTCCCGTTTCGCTGTGGCCGTTTGGTAGCACTTAAAGGTTATATTAAAAGCACCTGCATGCTATTTGATTTGTAATTCGGGTAAGACAGAAACTTTTGGTATGCCTATTGACAATACATGTAAATTTATTAAAATTCGGTAAACGTAAAGATAATGGTATCAGCCTATTTTAGTTCTGGACCACCATTCAGAATATATAATCCTGTCGTTGAAACCACAAAGATGTACTTTATTTAATCACCTAATTACTCGCCTGATGCCCACTTCTCTTTTATTTTCATAGGGTTTCAGTATATTCGTTCTAACCTCGGTTAGAAATACTGATGCTAGAGAGGTTTGGCTACGGCCAATAACCTCTATGATCAGCAGATCTCGCAACAAGAAGGTATCAGCCAGACGAGGAACCCGTAGCACTTTAGTGCCCCCTATAGGATTAAGAAGCAGTCGAAGTCCTTCTCAAGACCAAGATACTTCACGTTTATAGTCTGTTGCTCGAATAGTTTATAAATAATTATACAATCATAGTAAATTTTATTGTCAACCTAAACATATCTTAACTCAAGTTAACTTACACGTGTTCTTATAGCTCAGCATGAACATTTGTAAATATAAACAATCTTTTTATTCTATACTTTGTATCACCGTTTATCAATCGTGAAAAAGCACTACTTTTACGTTTTACCATCCACTGCGCGTAATTTTTGATTTAAAATAATGGTAGCACAGTTGTTTTGACGGCCGTTAACTAGATTGTAACCTCGACAATTCATGTGTGACATGCTGGGTCGGAACGCGTGGTGTGGGCCATGCGTGACATGGGCGTAGTTTCACAATTTTCAAAGTAAACGTTAAAGGAACAATACAACTATGTGAAACAATTATTTTTTAGTATAGAAAAGAAAGGGGAAGTAAGTTTTCAGTGCGGAATAAGAAAGTGGGTATGTCCCGGATATACGATCCAAAAACTAGTTTTAAGCAATAACCTTGTGTTCACCTTTGATCCGTATTCTGGAACAATGTCTTCTTACGACGACGTGGGCAAAGACCGCTAAAGATTATTGGCAGGGCCTTACTATGGCCTGTCCTGCTGGCCTACCCCAACATTTTTACTGTAAAAGGGGAATTTTGCCGAAAGGGGCGCATACCATCACTTCGCATACCTAGGATACTTCACATGCCGGTTCAGTTAATGGAAAAAGGCTGTATGGCGTCATTGTCAAACGCCTCTTATTCGCGTGATGGATCAACATTCGCGAAAGTCAGGATTTTGATATCAAACATTACGGAAATTTTCCTAATCAGCAATCAAAGTGTCACGCATTTTAAATCTACAACTTCGAAAAGTATGCCTTTTACATGCATAAAGTTAGTTACCGGTTCCGTTACTTATTTAAAATGTGAATTTGGTAATCGATTTTGATACTTATTCAAAACGTGGAATTGATTACACATTCCGTTACTTTACTTTTTGCTTTTACTGCCGCGTCCGTTTATTTTCCTATATTGTTTTAATATTATGTTTCCATTACGTGTAATACCGTTCGCCATTTTGCGGTTATTTTCAGACAATAATAAAAGGCGGGAAAGAGGAAAGGGTGGAAACAGCAAAACTAAAAGGAGAGAAGAAAGAAATAGCATTGAAATATTATAAAGAAAAGAAGGGAAATCATTTATCATGTTGACCGAGAGAAATGTTATATACTTTCTGGAAAACCCGAGGGAAACAGGTTAATGCTTAATGCTTTAGTGAGGGAACTATTGAAAGAAAAGGAAACGCTATATATACCCTATGGGAAATACAGAAAAGTATGGAAAGCTTATACACATTATGAAGGAAAATAATGGGAAGGACAGAAATGTTATATATCTTATGGGTAAAACTAAAAGGAGGAAAAGACTAAATACCTTATGGAGGGTAAATACGTAAAAGAAGTAGAAGGCTCAAGACCTTATGAAAAAAATGTGAAAAAGAATCAATCTTTTTGATAAACTATGAAATCCAGGCGCTGCCCGCTAGGACTAATATCTAAACTGGCCAGCCAGCGGTTAGTTTAAATCCTACAACTGGTTCATAAAAGGCGAAATGCTAACCTTTGTTACTCAGCAATTTTTTTAACCTTACCACATTTTTATGCAACAGGTTTTTTTAAAGAAACCAAATTTGTACACTAGAAAAAATGGCTCGTTCTTCAGTTGGTATTGATGGAGGTTTGTTAAAGTCCAGAGATGGTATTTTTAAAGCGCTTGTTGTGGTAAGTTATAAATAACACTTGTAGTTGCACTTCAAAAAATACTACCTGTAGACCAAGCAATGAACCAGAAACTTTTAACTCTGTAAACTATGAACTACAAAAACCGCAATTTGTTCAATAGTTATCATAAATATGAAAATTAAATAGCTTAAAAAAGACATTATCGTCTCAGTTTAATATGCTACTATTAAAGAAATCAATGGATGTTTCTGTGTTTTTTTAACCCCACTTTAAACAGTGGATCAAATGTTAGAAAACAAACTTTAAGAAAAGGGCCATTAAACACACTAGCCTACATAACCATACTTTTAAAATTGTAATTGCACACCAATTAGAAATTTTATTGAAAAAGCTGTATACTGATACCTTATAATTATTGTGCTCATATGGAACTATGCACAAAATGCTGTTTGTAAGATATATACCCTGCAGACTAAGTCTATAATAACTAGAGAGTGTCAACCACGTGTTTAACCACCTCTATTTGTAAACCACATGTTGTAGGCCATATACTCATGCTACAGGGTCCCTAACCACAATTTGTATTTTATACACTGAGTATATGTAGTTTGTTTCTGCAAGCATAAACGCATGGGTCCCAGAGTTATCAAGCCAAACTTCTTTTCCATGTGTAGTTAAAAAAGAATAAACGTCTTAAATTTACGAACATTTTCACCACAAATATTTTAAATTAAACCTTCTTTTCAAGCGCTGAAGTGAAATGAAGCTAAATTGCCATAACAGCCCGATTTAGTTTTTCACGTGTCAGGGAATTCCCCTAGGTTTAGTAGATAAGTTTCTGTTTTTACATATGTGGGTCATGTTATGTAACAATTCTTAAAGTTTTAATCTGATTTGTCGACTGCTTGTCTTATTTGTCAGTGCGATATGGCATGCCAGTCACAAACATAATTCAGGAACATATCGTATAAACATAATTCAGGAACATATCGTTTTTAACATAATTACCCTAAGTAAATGTTTTCTTTCTTTTAATTGGCACAAAGTGTCTAATAGTCCAACATTTCGCCAAATCTGATCAAAATTAGAGCAGCCGTTCAAGCGCTATATGCCCCAAAAAGCTAATTTATTGGAAAACAAACCTTTTGGATTTTAACGTCTCAGGGGAATTCCCCTAGATTTATTACCCAAAATTTTGGTTTCTTCGTATCTAGACCATGTTGTCTAACAAATACCAAAGTTTGATTGCGATTCCATTTTTCCTTTTGGCAGATGTCGGGGCGACATGGCATGCTTGTCACAATCATGATTTGAGAACAAAATCTTATTTTTAGGGTATTTCCCTAAGTACTTTTTTTATTTCTTCTAAGTGTTAAATCAGTGACTAATGCACTTACATTCTACCAAATCTTATTCAAATTGGAGCAGCTGTTCAAGCGCTATGCCACAAAAAGCTAAATTTTTCATAAAAAATACCGTTTTGGTTTTTAACCTCCCAGGGGAATTCCCCTTGATTTATCACCCAAAATTTTGGTTTCTGCATATCTAGACCATGTTGTCTAACAAATGGCTAAATTTTATTACGATTCCATTATTCCTTCTGGTAGATGTCGGGGCGCCATGCCATGCCTGTCACAATCATGATTTGAGAACAAAATCTTATTTTTAGGGTATTTCCCTAGGTAATTTTTTTATTTTTTCCAAGTGGTTAAATCAGTGTCTAATGCACTTACATTCTACCAAATCTTATTCAAATTGGAGCAGCTGTTTAAGCGCTATCCCACAAAAAGCTATTTTTTTTTATAAAAAATACCGTTTTGGTTTTTAACCTCTCAGGGGAATTCCCCTTGATTTATCACCCAAAATTTTGGTTTCTGCATATTTAGACCATGTTGTTTAACAAATGGCTAAGTTTCATTACGATTCCATTATTCCTTCTGGTAGATGTCGGGGCGCCATGCCATGCCTGTCAAACCTTTGACGAAGAAAAAAAAAAAAAAAAGAAAAAAAAAAAACGGACAAAAACAATATGTGTCCCAATTTTTCAATTGGGACCCATAAATATAGGCATACGATTTTTAAAATACTAGAACACAGTAATATTAATGAAACTGTCACAATCAGTTAACAAAATGAAAAGAACACCGGAAATACCGGTACTACTTTTACTGGAATGGTTGCCAAAATCATTTTTTTGAAATGTATTGTATATAATGCAGACATTGCTTTTGTTGATTAATTCACTAGATTTCAATAATGGGATTCACCAACACTAAATCAAATGTTTACAGATTTTATCTCTTATTGCATGGATTTTAAACCTGTCTTCAAACTACTGGATTTGGCATACTCCAAGGACTTCAGAGTTGGTATTTGTCTCATTCGCATTGGGATTTACCTTTGTGACAGAATTATTCAGCTATGTGGTTTATTTTTTTCAACTTTATAGCCTGCCGTTAGTTCGAAGAGCCCCTTGGAAAATCTTAGTAAGTTATTTCCGTTTTATTATTGTTAATTTTAAAACATGAGATCTTTTTTAGTTTTTAGCTTTCAACTCATTAATCCACTGAGTTGATGTACGCTAGGTAGGCTTACCATACCTTACCAAAAAAAACAAACAATTGAGCCAACCTCTGGTATTAATGTTGCTTCCTTTTAGGAAAAAGCTCAAGGGAACCTACTGCTTAATCAATCAATTTTAAATTGGCCACTGTGAAGATTTAAAAACATATTAAAATGGCAGTTAAATATTATTTTTAGTAAAATTTAACAGCATCAAAAATATAGGAACTGCTGTACGCTGTGATTTGTGCTGTGTTCAATTTTGTAGGCATGTGTATTGCAGCTGCATTGAGTGGACGGTTTACTGCATTTAACATTCCAAATCTTCATGGGCTTACTGTTGCCACTGCTGTAAGTTGATTTAAAATGCTGTTACAAAAATGTGTTAAAAGCAAAAGATAATCAAGCTTTTTTTATCTTGTTAGTAGTTTAGAGGTTTATGCATGGTAGTCTTGCTAGACAGGGTGTAGGTTAAATCCCTGTCTTAATGCATGTCTCTGCATATGATTCTATGCCGGCATTGTGCCTCAATATGCCATTAATAGGCCTACAGTATATTTAATTTAAATGCATTAAAAAATTAAGTCCTACATGCAACAGCTGTACATTCAGAGATGGAGATTGGATTAAAACACACAGTTTATATTGAATGGAAGGGTGTCTAAGTGTTATTGTTTGTGGTCTTAAAATTTACCCCCAAAAAGATTTGGCTCGATGGCTGTTAAAATCTGTTGGCAACATTATCAGGAAAGTCATATAAGAGATCAAATTTTACATAAAAGATTTAGGTGGCAAAAGTAGAGAAATATTTTCTCTTGTCTTAGGGAAAATTTCGGTATTAACCAATTAACAAACTATACAAAAACCATAATGTAGAAACTAGAAAGTCCAGGTCACGTTTTTTATAATTTTTAGATATGTAGTGCTGCATTGGTGTTGCTGTTTCTTTTGTATGGCTTTCTTTTGCTACGCGGTCAAGAGCCAAGAAGTGTTCCACCGTCACGTTCTGAAACACATGTCTCAACATGAATTATCATGATCCTGGTTTGCTTAAAACAAAGATATCAGCTTCAAACTAACAGTCTGGTATCTCTTCAATATTTTTTATAACCTAATTAACTGAAACTGATATCGTGTGGTAATATTTTAACAACAACTATTGTGTCTTATGTTTTATTGTTTTTTTTTTTTAATCAAAGTGGTGCCTCATTTTGCACTATGACACTTGTTTGTTCCATTGTTACCTTTTTTAGATGCAATTTCATACACAACAATTTATAGCTTTAAGTTTAGTATTGTCATAAAATATTCAGGTTTCATCCCTTTTATGTGAACAAAATGCATGAGAGCAACCATGATTTCTTTTACCTAATGTCTAATTACCTTGAAGCAAGTCTGCTGATATGTGTCTTGCCTCCGTGTCTAAAAATCCATTGGCTGGTTTCAATACATACTATATTTAAAATGGTAAGCTTTTACCTACAAACAGTATAGTTCTATTTACACTATACAGTACTTTTACACAACACCTGTACGTTGTATTACTGACATTTTTTTATTACACAGCACTGAAATCGTATATTATTTGTTTATTACTGACAATGTATTAAATGACATATGCTACCAGTATTTAATTACATTTGTTTTGGTATGTTTTAAAATAATGATACAGCGGGATTTTTCCATATAAATTCCTGTGTAAAGAGCTTTTATAAGCTGTAAATTTTTGTTCGGGAATGAAATCACAACTTGGTAACAAAATAAGACAACAATAAAATATTGGACAGTACACTAGGTAAGTAACTTCTTAGTTTGTGTTGGGACTAACTATAACACCAGCATGAGCAAATATTATTGCCAGCCAAAAAAAATTTCTGGTTTAAGTTATATCAATTAAATGGGTATAAGGACCATTAGTTTTAATATTTAAAACTTGTAAATTACCATAAGTACCTGCTTCAGTTTTAAAGCAACTAGTTTTAAAAATTTGTTTGCAGCCGTCTACAAATTTGGCATATAGTTCAGATCCAACAGTTTTATCAATGTTTTGATGATATTGCATTCGTTTCCCTTTTAGTTGTCCACCCAGGGTTGCTTGGGGGACAATCAACAAATCACCTGGCAGTTCCAATATAGAAACTAATTTCCCGTCATCACTTCGTGATAATTTTATATTTGTCACCAAAGTTATCAGTTTTTCAACTGTGCTTTGATCAGCGAGCTTTAAAAAACAAATATAAGCCACCATACCACGAGATATTTCTACATACTCGGCTGTTTGGCTTTCGGTAGCGGGTTTGACTTCAAGCTTGGCCGAAAGGCATTGCTGTAGAACCAACTTACAAGCCATTTTTTAGATTTCCAATAAAACGACAGTGGTATGGCAACTAACACTGATCAAAGAGACTATAACAAATCTCTTTGGTGTATAATCTCTTTGCACTGATCAACAGATATAGGAGACTTTTCGCTTCGATAAAATATAAACGCAAACTACGTAGGCTAAATAGGCTTTGATTAAACATACCATCATAGAAAACTACTTTTTATAGTTTTCTATGGTATTATGCTGCACGTCTCCAAAAATTTGTCCGACCGGTTAGTCTGGTTGTTTAGCGCGACGCCTTTTAACCGAAAGGTTGCATAATCAAAACTTGTCGCTTACACCGACTGGTTAGTCTGGTGGTTTAGTACAACTCCTTTCAACCGAAAGGTTGCAGATTCGAAGCTGGCGCTAGCTAGTCGGTTGTATTCTTGAGCAAAGCATTTAACGGACTTTGCCTGAACTTAGCAAATTAATGGGTTGTACCAAATTTAAGAAATATGTGTATCATACACAACACACTGCAATAACTCCGGTAACCCGACGGTGGGCGCTAGGTGATCTGACGATTGCCCGTGTGTTAACCCCCTTGGTTTTCCAATTCACGGGGATAAACATTAATGGAATTTACCAGAGCTATTGCAGTGTTTTCTGTATGCTTAAGGCGTGTCTTCAATTCTTCGTTAATTACCTTGGCCAAGACCACAAACGACTAGCTAGCGACTGAAGGGCGACGCACTAACTTACTACGCTAATCGGACCGACATAATGTCAGCGTTACCACACGGTTACAAGCCACCTATATGTGAGCGCCCACGGTCGGATCACCCAAACTGTTGCAGTACCTTGTTGTTGTTGTTTTTTTATTGTATCGACTATGATTGAGATATTTCTTCACTTTTAGTACAACCTAATAATTCTCTGGGTTCAGGCGATATCCGTTAAATGCCTTTTCCGAGGACACAGCGTCAAGCGAGATACAGATTTTATTTTCCACAACGTTTCTACTGCCAGCATATCGCCCATATTCTTCCCGATTAAACCAGTCACAAAATATCTTTTTATGAAAATTGATTGAACAGTCGTCCGACCACGTTCGTACAATATGTTGCAGCGCTGTAACTTTGACGGGTTTTGAGCAGGGTAGGACAAGGGTAAATATAAGTTAGGTATTTTATTAGGTATTACCGCAAGGTGTAGCCAGGAAGAGCGCTGTACACACAGTGGCATAGCTTAAGTAGGTAGAGTTAAAGCTTGAGAGAGCGGGTAGTCCAAGCGAGGACCAACCAAATTGCTCTCTGATAATATGAAATCATACACAGTTTATATAAGACACATAACAGGAAACACATGTTTGTACACGAGGGTTGGACGGCGTTAAACAGAACGCGGGAGGAAAACAATTCATCGACTGATCTGTCTTAAACACGAAATTAATCGTAACTTCCCATGCACAAAATCTGGACACATGGCATAACGAATTAATAATAAAAATACACAGTAGGACAATTATAAATACGTGTGGGATTTCCACAAATACTACATATTTATTATACAACTTTCATCAGTGCTATGTACCCTTATAGTAATTACTTGACTTTCTTGGTGGTGATTTTATAATTTAAAAAAATCTGATTTAGGTTATTTTAAGATTAATTGTTTTTGATTTTTTAATGTTTTAAGTAAATACACCCCGCCGTACAATGTTTCAATCAGTGTGTAAATGAGAAAAGCCGGTAGGCAAAGTTGGAAAGATGGTTGCTCATGTGTTGGTTACTAAAATTAGATTCAATAACAGAGTAGTTTTTGTTACAGATGTATTTTTGTTTAAAATGAATATCTTTTCAATTTGCTAAATATGTTGTAACGTTTGTTAAATATTAAATTCCCATTGCCAATTTTTTAATTGACCAATATCCAATAGGCATGGTGGCAGAGGTAGGATGGACAGGTCCTTCGCCGGGCCACTTATACCTACTGTTTGTTCTGTTAAGTCAAAACATCTACACATTATCTTTCTGTGAGATTCTAAAAGTAAAATGGGGTGGTTTAGCAATAAAAACCATTCTAAAACTTGGTCAACAATACAACGCTGAAATTTTTCTAACCGTGTTTAACTTAATGTTTATTTTCCGCTTTGGGGTTTCAAAATATCTACCATGAAATGTTTGTGTAAGGCGTTTTCTATATATTGTAACTTAAAAGTTTAAATTTAACCTTACATGTGCCTAAATTAGATTTGTATGGTTGTTACTTGTTTGGAGGTAATAATTGGGTTATTTTTAAAATTGCTGAAAAATTTATTTTCAGAGTTCAAATTAAGTTTTCTATTTAATTTCAAGTCGAAGGTGATACGGACACAAGTAAAATTGACGACTTCTAATCGTTACATGTGACAAATACACTTTTGTCTCTGCATCACGGATTTAATTTGAAATCAAGAAGCAAATGCAAGTTAGAAACATGGCCACACCGATTGCTTCCAATGATTACTTCTATCCTGGCAGTATTGTTAAGTGTACAACCTGCCATGGAGAGGTGATACAAGGGGAAGTCATTACTTTTGACCACGACTCCAAGATTCTACTTTTAAGTATGACCGGAATTGCATTCATTTTTTTCCATTAGGCTTTGTAGGTTCCACACTGGTGTTCAGCCAACAAAAAAACAGCCATCTTCCTAAAACTTTTTTAGGTTCATTGTAAACCATCCACTACTTACCATGTAAATTACCATAAAACGATACATGATCATTGCTCCCATATTAGGTTACTCATAAACCATAGGATATAAACATTACAACATAGCAATCTTTAATGTAAAACATTTTAAAGCCTTTTATCAAACTTTTGTTGTCAAAGAAATACGTAATTTCATATATAAAATATAACTAATTGCTTGGTTACATTGTAAACCTCATACCAAATCTTTTTAATTCCAAAACTTTTGATATAAACATTACAACATAGCAATCTTTAATGTATATAAATGATGTTCTTTTTCCGGTGTTTAAGTGCTAATATTTTGTTTTTGTACTTTAAAATATTATCTGTACACTGTTTAAAACAGCACAAAAGCCACAATCCTACATCATCTGTCGTTTTAATCAAAACGCAGTTAATTTTAAGATAGAATGTTGGTATAACAGAACTAAAATTTACAAGAAAACATAACTAAAAATTTACTAGCTCACTCCAATATAGAATTATTTTAACATTATCCTGCAAAAAAATGTCATTAATAAGTTAATTGCAAACACTGCGTCTAAAACGCAACCAAAGCATTACTTTCTGGTTGTGTGCATTTTAGCACAGATTTAGTAAAAGGGGTGTTTTCTGTTTTTAATTCTTTAAAACATTTTGAAGCCTTTTATCAAACTTTTGTTGTCAAAGAAATACGTAATTTCATATATAAAATATAACTAATTGCTTGGTTACATTGTAAACCTCATACCAAATCTTTTTAATTCTAAAACTTCAAATCTTTTTTTTAATTGTGAAAATGTTAAGGGAATTTTTCCTGAACATTAATAGGATTTTGGAATTTAGATGAAATATCCCTGTAACACAACCCGTGGTAAAGAAACATAAGTGGTGTTATTAATCATATATCATTGGATTATACAGTGTGCACCATTGGGTTGGTTACCAGAGGTATTGCCATATATTTATTCTATTATTGATACTTTTTTTCTTAACCCTTCTATAACTAAATGCAGACAATGTGCACTAAGGGCATTTTTCTTTTCCAGGGAGTGCAGGGACATACCCAACTTAACCCGTGGGTGATTTTAGTTTAATAACCTTTTTACTAAAAGACAAGACTTTTTAACAATTTTAAAGACATAGTAATTTCTATATTTTTTAGAGCAACCATCATCATGTGGCAAACAAGAGCTTAATAATGTTTCTATGTTGAATCTTGACTTAGTAAAGAGCGTCACAGTGATCAAAGAATGCGACACACCGTTGCCAACTCTTACCCCTCTCAGCTCAGCAAAGGTTTGATATTAATGTAGCAATTCTGTCACAAGTCTTCTAATAACATTAACCATCACTCTTAATATCTATAACTTGTGTTACAGTGTCTAATTATATTTAAGTTTTAATTTGTGTTACTACGAAGTTTTCTCTTTAGATAAAACAAAAGAACAAGTTAACTTAATGTTCAGTATTCTGTTTGTAAAATCAGCAACAATATGATGACAATTTATAAACATTTTATTTCATATAAATGTATGCTATGCTGTAAAAGTTTTAGAATGATAGCAAAACATCATACACAGTTGTTAGTCTTTTTTTCGGTTACCATAGTTTTATTTTTTTTTCGATTACTGGTATTTCTTTTTTCTTTTAGTTGCAGCAACGCTTCAAAGAAGAGGTTGAAATGAAAACTATGCTAGCTAATGCTCGCAGCTCAGGAGTATCCACAGAAGGCATAAACTTATTTTTAAGCATAAAAAAACTGTAAGTTGCTATAAGTATTTTCAAGCATGAAACTGTTTAAAAAAAGTTACTCGGTTACTAATAACAAGGCTTATTATTAGTGTTTAAGATCTGCCCTTCTGGGTAGATAAGTTACTGCGTGGAAAAAAATATTGCAAATGCACTTGTACTTGGTAATACAAGTTTGGTATCTAATTGACCTGACCCATTTATTTTACACTTGTCTTTAAAAAATAGACTACTTGGTATTAAAAAGAGTAACTTTTAGTAAGAATGATTTAATAATTAAGTTAGTAGCGATACAGCTATGATTTGTCAGACTTCTATTTAAATCAAAGTAGAAACCACATACAAAATTCAAAAATATTGCAGTGTGGTGTAATAACCGAGTGTTGGGATGCACACGTCCCGCATGATTACAAATTATTACCGCGTTATAAAACCAAGTGGATTATGCTCCATTAAACAATTGTGATTGTTATCCCTACCAAAAAGCATTTGTTAACATAATATCAGGAATTGGCTTTCCTTCCTGATTTGTTTAAAAGGTTAACACAATGATGTTAATCTAAAACAATAACCTGTCCTCTCACCATGTTTAATACCAAGAAAAAAATGCATGTAAAATGAATCGAATAATGCTAAATTCCAAATTGTATGATCAAACAAATACACTATTATTTGAAATTCGCTTTATTATAGTCGAATTGTGATAATTATCGTTTAATAATGCTCAGACATAATTAAAGCTCTAGTCAAATTTTTGTATTTTTAGAAATTGCATTTACCACTGTGTAAATTGTCAGCTTTGTATAAAACTAACCCGTTTCAGCGGAGTTACGTAATTTCACATTAATTTGCAATTACCTTATATTAATTCACATTATGTTAAGATTTTTGCCAGCCAGTCATCAAAACATGATTTATTATTGTCAATGCATTTAAAGTAATTTCATTTCCAAAAGTCTTTATAAGCCTAAGTTCTTTTACTATTTTTATAAAATGGTCAGAAAAAAAACAAAATAATGTACCATTTTAGTTTAATAATATTTGAACCACAATTTGCCTAAATTAAAGTACAATGAATGGTTTATAAAACTGGTGATTTGACATGTTTTTGAACATCAATTTTTGGTTACTTTATTACTACCCTCCTGATTCGACCGAAATTACTTTTATATACTATAGTAATTCCCTTTTTCTTCACAATATAACATTGCTGTTCTAATCACAAGATTGTGATTGTGTAAAAAACTTATTTCTGTTTTATAAATACATTAATTTTTGGTTTAATTTAAAATAATAACATCCCGGTCGAAATTACTTTAATATGCAGTCCCTTTTTTCTCCACAAAATGCCATTGCTTTTCTTGTCACCAGATGGTAATTGTGTAAAATGTATAGCTTAACATCCTTAAAATTAAAGATCATTTTATTGGAATGTTGCTTTTTCCCAGGTTGCCTTGTACTCTGAAAGAGCAGGGTATCTTAGTAATGGATGAAGTTCTAGTTCAACCGCCTTACACACCTGCAGATTGTGTCAATAAAGATTCAAAAATACCTTCAAACAGCCAATGTCTGGGCCATGTTCGTAGTTTAGTAAGTACCAAGAACCCTTTTGTTTAGTATAAATGTTCAAGATTATTGGAAAAACAATGTGTTCGAATGTGTTAAATCCTAATGTGGTATCATTTCTATAAAAAATGTATATATTTGCATACAGTCATTTCTATCCTAACATAATTAACAAAATGTGTAAGTGATTGCTATCCTAAAGTTCGGAGAAATGGGTAATTTTTCCCACTGCCCAGTTACGGTAGCAAAGCTATTACAGTGTACAGTGGTTTAAAAGCTGTAAACACAGATTGTCAGAGCTTATATTAAGATTGTGTAACTTTATAGAACAGCTAAATGTGACACTGGCATGTGGTTGGTAATATCTCTTGTTTTTTTACTCATGTATGTATAACTTAAACATTTATGTTTTATCATTTTTTAGGTTGAGAGATTCCATAAAGGCGATAAATCAAAATTACAACATGGGACCTCCTAACTATCCTGTTTATTTATTTTTATTCAAGTTTAACGCTTTGTCCATGCATAGTATTTGGGAAAGCTGGATAGAGCGATATAACATCAAAGCACTATATGTTCCAAAATGTCAACTTCTAAATAATGCATGGATAATTTTCGACATAGCTCATTGGATTACTCTTTGATTCAGTTTTCTTGTTAAACTGTTGATAGCAATGTATGTGTTATACTTTATAAAAGTAAACCACATCGTCTGTAAAATCACTGATATATAATTTCGTCACAATGTGGTTAATAAGATATAACCATGGTTGTAATCAGTACATTTACTTCAGATTTTAAACCAATTGCAGCTTTTCAGTGCATTTTTTGAAACGCCAAAAAAATTGCATTTTAAAGTGCAACATCATTACAATTCATGATAAATTTTGTTGGTGCTGTTTTTTAAAAATCGCTGATATCCAAAAAAATTAAATTCGAAAGCTAACTGGAGGATGGGTTATGTACAGTTTCTTTTTTTAATAGTTAGGATGTACGTTTATATTTAATCGACTTTCGAAAAAGGACAAATACCTGTGAGGTAACTGACGGCAGACGAGCAGCATCTGTTTTAATCGTTATACGAACCGGGATTAACATCTTAAGCCTAATTTTGAAATCACTTTTATCCAGTATGTAAAACCGGCACCTCTAAATACTACAGGACCGCTTGGATCGCATGGAGCGCTTAAATCGCTTGGATCGCTTACTATACTTCGTTATTACAAAAACCATGATATTAATGTTAGGGTTGGGGTTAAAGTTAGTTCTGGGGTTGAAATTAGTGTTTGGGACAGGGTAAGAATTACTTTCCATAGCAATCTAAGCGGTCCTGTAGTATTTAAAGGCACCCTATAAAAACAGCTATTCACATGCCGGTTAAATTAAAATCTACCGATGTACTAGCGGCATGTTCACGCGGATGAAGTATTGAATAAATTACCCGTCCGAGACTTACAATCCTAACAGTTTTGAAGCTTTATTAAACTACTATGAAATGGAATTACCCCGTGTACAATACTTAACCTCCGTAGCCGCACTATTTCTTTCTTTAGATATAACGTACGTGATATTAATGTTTTAGCCGGGACAAACGGAGTTTAGCAGTATAAAATAGACCTTAAGAATCTAGCCCAAATGGTACCAGCAGGATATAGGGTATTCCTTGTGTTTCAGTGAATTAAAATACACTCGGTTATCACACAAGCAAACGTCATATTACGTAGCTTAACGAAATGACGCGTTTTAACGTGATTAACCGCCAGTTTATTGTTAAATAGAAAGTGACTGTGTTATGCGGGTTGTGTGCAATATGTGGGTTGCACAAAATGGAGTAGCCTGTCCTACGCTAGTATGCACACAAAATAAGACTCTCGATCTCGCCACATTTCGAGATAGTCCGACGCGCTATCAGTAAATTTAGCTTACCGACCAAAATAACAAGTTGATTTATAAACCAAATATAAATAACACACCTTTTTATTTTCAGTATTTCAAAGATTTTTTTAAAAAGCGAGGCGAGGCAAGTACGCAAAATTACAAACGGTTGTTACTCAACAGGAGTATTAAAAAATATCCATTCCGAGCGATAATTATCGGCAGACAGCTCCAGCGGGAATGCCAGTGTCGGGATCACCGGTTGGGTGACAAGTGCACACAATTTCTCCAGTACAATTATCACTCCATTGCCCGAGGTATCCTGTTGGCTTGACACAATTTGCCTCACATGTGCTACCACATCTAGGTGAAACGACACCGGGAGCAGAGTGGTCGCACACGCAGATGGATCTCCGCTCTGATCCAGCACAGGTTCCATTTTGACATTCGATTTCGCACCCAACTATCAAATAAGTAATATTCTAATGTTAATTTCGGGGTAGTGCAGTTTCGAAACGAGATATTATTTTTATGTGGAGTAGTGTTTAGTCTTGCAAAAAAATCCGTAGGATCGAAACTAGTCACCGGCTCGTCGGTTGTGTCCTGGGAAAGGCAATTGGCGTTTTGCGCTTTAATGCAGTAGGTTAATGGGTTGTAGTAAAACTGAAAAAACGTTTTAATGGTATATCCTCTGTAAAAATAGAACTAATCATAGTTTATACCCCTGCACACCAACCAAGAATCTACTCATTAGAATAAACACACATATTATTACCTTGTTGTATCGCCGGTGTTTCACTTGGCAGAGTCTCGATAACGACAGTGTCCACTTCTGTTTGGATTGTTTCAGTGGGCAACTCGGTTGACTGTACAGTTGTAGTTGTCGGTTCAGATGTCGAACTTGATATTGATGTAGTTGGTGCATTGGTTGTTGGTGGTCGAGTTGGTGCAACCAATTCTCCTTGTACAAATGCTTCAGGTGGAACGGCAAGTTCGCCTTCGCCGCATTTTCTGCACAACCTGCAGCTTTGTCTGCATCTTCTTTCCATCCAGTCCTTGTAGATTGAGGACGCACTACAGTAGTTCATTTCCTGGGACCAGTACGCACATTCGATGTCTAAATCTTCACAATCTATAAAGTAGATTCGTTCAGTGAAATATAACGTATAAAGTTAATCACAAGTAAGTTTCCGCGATGTTCTTACCTGCAGAGCATGGTTGTTGTACGGTTGATCTTCCACAAGTACGAACCGGACACAGTCCACACGATTTCTTGCAAACATTTTTCACGAGAAATGATAAAGCGTGATTTTTGCAGTACACCGGTGCTAAGTACTGTGCGCAGTAAACATTTGTATCTGTACAAGTATCTTCTTCGTCTAAAAAGTAAATACCAATCAAAAGTGATTTTGTATAAAATATACGTATAAAAAATAAACGTCCTGATTTTTAACCTAAATACCACTAAAAAAAATTTTTACCATTCAAAATATTTTTTTAGAAAATATACTTATATAATATACATTAAACGTCCATTTTTTTAACTTACTACAAGATCGAGCTGATTCATCTACTGGACAGACACGGCACGCGCCACAAGACATTGCACATTTACTTCTAACAATAGCTCCCACATAGTTGGTGTACTCGCAAGCGGCAACCATAAGATCGTGGCCACAACCTATCCATTGATCACTACATGTTGTACCTGTGTGTAAAGTAAGTCCTTAGTTAGAGTACTGTTTGAGTTGTATAAAACTAAACAATTGATTGTAAGAAGTGATCGAAGTTTATCAAACGAAAATATGGATGGTACTTACTGCATTGTGGTTCTGAGCTTCCACCAGCTATTGCTTGTTCTCTGTCCATTGCATTTGCTGCCAGTACGACGATGTTGAGAATCAGGAATAACTTCATTTTGTATTAGCTTCTTGTTTTGTTTCCTGTGTGCTGTAGTATATATCAATAAGTATTTGATGCATTCTATCAATTTTCCAACGCTTATATACGCCTTCGTCCTTTTTTCCCTAAAAGAAATGTTTATTACGATTTGTATACAATCCTGGTAATAATTAGTTTACATTCAGTGGAAACCAGCGATTATTGATAGTTTATTCGTCAAAGAGCCCAATTCTTTGTTTATGATGCGCTGTATTGAATAATCAGCACCACACTACTTCAGCGTACACGATATAACGTGATAGATAAGATCAGACTAATAGTGGCAATTAGACGCCTTAATAACTACCATAGCCATGATTGGTTTATTCCCAATTTTGAATGACGTAACACCTTATACGCAATTTGTGTTTAATGAATGCAAATTATCTATTTTAATTAACCATTTTGTAAAGCACGATCCTACTAAGTTCTTGGATGAAAAAATATCTACTTTGGTTTTGACATATTTTAATATAATATATCCATAACGGGGGTTTTACCTGCAATATGGTAAAGTGTATACACAAAATATTCATTGGTGTTCGTGATCACAGATTAATATTTTATCACTGTGAATTGAAAAATGCGGGAGAGTTATCACGATCGTCAGATGTCCTCGCAACTGTGCAAGTGGGCGTAATTACACGATGACGACAGTCCTGTAATCAAGTCACGTTGTGTGGGTACGGTCGTGTGGCCGAATGGTTAACGCGACCGATACATATACCGGACTCTTGTACAAAAAAACGGTGCTGCTGACTCGATTAAAAAAATGACGTTGTGCGGTCGAGTGGCCTAATGGGTATCGCGCACGATATGTACACCGACTTAGTTTATTTTATTTTTTGTTTCCACGATGAAAACATAAATCAGGACTATTAAAAAAAGAGTTGGAAAACGAAAAAAAAACGGCAAAACGACAGTCGTTAGAACACGTCTAAAAAAACAAGGAATAAATTATTAAAATTCGGTAAAAATAGACGTGGCCGCTAAACCCAAATAAAAAAGTAAATTAATTAATTCTTTATAAAACAAAAAATACACTATTACACTAAGCCTCGAAGAAAAGTGTGCGGTAAAGAGACCCGTGCAATGGGGGAGTCATCTTTAGACTTCTAAACAAAAACGGTCCTTGTGCCTTGCCATCCTGGGTTCGAAACTTGGCCCAGCAAAAAAGTCACGTTGACAACTACAATCGAGTTGCTGAGTGGTTAATCCGACTAACACGTGTATTAAATTGTATAGAAAAACGGACTGAGTAACGAATTCATTATGGGTTTGAAACATAGCCTGGTAAAAAATGTCACGTTGACCAACCTATACGGTCGTGTGGCTGAATGTTGGTTAACAAGACTGATAACCCATGGAAATATAGACAAAAGTGCCATGGTGATCATTCAATTTTCACTGCTTACTTTTAATCGCCAAATTTATTATTAATAAAGCACTAGTCATCAAGGCACCTGTATAGTATACAAGAAATGAAACAATAGCTAATCCACTAAAGTTCAGATGGAATCCCTTCCCAAGAACACATTCCATTTACTATAGCGACCAGTTTCGACCCTACATTTCGGGTGCTTACAGACCGATTCGGGATATTAATATTGCTATGTTTTACTGTATCTCTGAATAGGCTAAAAGCAGTTAAAGGCACACATTTTCTCGTTCTTTTAACAGCGAGTAGTTTTGTTTGCGAACTTTATAGCATTCTCTAACAATTTTCACCTGGAAAATGGTTTTAACATCGCTGTGGAACTTAGAAAGAAAAAAATAGTTAATCAATCATATATGCCCAACCTAGTTATATAACTTCCTGGAATAATTCACCCAATAATTTTCTTAGGATATTTTATTTTAAGATATTATATATGTTTATTTGTTGTTATCAATAGATTTATTAGTTTCGTTACTCGCCGGGGAGTGATCTGATAGGTACAGACATATTCGTTCATTTTTACACGGAGGTGAAAAATAACTGAATTAAATTTGCAGGCAAATGCTGTGACACATAACCGCAGTTGCGTTTAATGATGTAGTAGCGATAGCGCGTAGTTAATTTTTCTAAAACAGAAAATACACGGCCAAGTTTAAATTACTTCTCTGATTAGGTTAATAAGTTAAGTCATTGTGGGTAAGTAAAGATTGCAAATGGTAAAATACACCAGTTTCGAAAGTTTTTGCGCAAATAAACAACCAGAACGGTCAACCTGAAGAGTCGACATTTAATATTATAATCAGGACTGAAACGGGCATCTCAGTTGTAAATATAAAAATCATCATTCCTTAGCTCACTGTGTAAAGCCAAATTAGTATAATTCTTCAAGAATACTCTCCACAAATCGTTAAATATTCTATTTTATTGTTTACGCTCCTATACACATTAAGCTGAAAGGCTATTAAATGTGTTACACATTAACATTTCGACTTACCGTAGGGGGTTATTTATTTCTGAGGTGCGATCTGTGTAATTTGTATATCAGTTTGGAACTTGTTCTCTGGCCTATATACATAATAATGTGGTCCACAGTAAAGGAATCTATAACACCGTCCTACAATACAGTACTTTTTTACCACAGGGGCAATCGTCTGATTACCTTAAGCCCATCGTCGGGTTATCGGAGCTATTGTACTGTGTTGTGTATGATTCACACGTTCCAATTTGGTAGAACCCATTAATCCGCTGGATTTTGTCAATGTCTTTTAAGTACCTTGCCTAAACCGACTAGCTATAGTGACCAATTTCGAATCTGCAACTCCTTCGGTTGAAAAGCGACGCACTTTCTCTAGTGCAAACTTTTTACATCCAGAAAATAGCAAAGAGTTGTTACTTAAAATCCCGCCACAGGAACACTTCAAAAAAGTAAAATTGAAGCGGGATCGGCAACCTATACTCAAAGCTCTCCAAAATTTTGGTTCAAAAAAATTCGAGCTATGGTACCCCTCTGTACATTGCAATTTTTCCCGACAAAACAGGTGGAAAATAAACGATAAGCTCATTTATGTCACCATGGTCGGCTCAACTGTTACAAAACTACGCAAAGAAACATAAAAACATGGCGCGAAATATTGCTTTCTGTGGTACCAACATTAGGAAACCGCCTCCATTGTTACTCATAAAAAAGAGTCACTTAAACCTAACGAATCATACAATACCGCACGTCAGATCCGGCCGAGCTTAAAGATAAATGTAATTGGTTGTACGCCAAAATATTCACTTCCATTTAATAGTTATTTCCTTTAAAATTTTACCACTTCATTTATAAGGTGAATTTTCTAATACATTCCCGAAATTTCGTCCAACAAAAATTATTCGCGCTGTCATACCGAAAAACGGCCGTGCTTGTATGTTTGGTCTGTCCATAATTTCCTGATGTGAATTTCCTTAAACTTTTAGTATATATTAAACTCCAACACATATAAGGTATTATTTCTTAAAATAACGTGATAAATCACACTGTTTTGTGGTTAGGGTGGAGTTGCTATTCTGGTGATAAAGTAGTTTTAAACAGAGCCATCGTGGGGTCGTACATTTTGGTTTTAAAGGGTATGCTAGGGATTAATAATATCTTTAATGGGTGGATAGTTATACGTAAAAATCCTTAAATTAAGGTTTCTACGCCGGCTCCACCACAGTACTGGTTGTGCTTTACTGCACACTTCTATACAGGGCTCTACATCGCTTGGTCTTAATTAATTTTTGTTAGCACCTTATATTATATCCTTTTCATGACATGTTTTAACGACTGTTCGTTTTGATGTCTTTTTATGTTTCTTTGTGATTTAACTCGTTTGCCATATTTTAATATTGGGGCAAAAATGTTTAAACTATAAACTAAACGCATGAGTGCGTTACCATAATTAAGTTCATATAATACTGTAAGTGACGTCAAAATCCAAATCAGCTGTATGTGGTGTTTCAGACCTGCACCAAACGGGAAATTGATCATGGGGTGTATTTTTCTCTACTGTTGTCGGGTGATAGTGGAAATGCTGTTTACAGTATCTTATGACTGGAAAAGTAAAGTGATAGAAACTTCACAGGAAAATGGAGATTAGGGCAATACGGTTAGTTTTAGGGGTCGTGTAAAGTAACAGTTGTTCTGGGATTGCGAATTGCAATTAATATTTGTGTCATTGTTTGTATTAGTTTGAAAAGTTTAAGTTTGAGTTTCAATTGTTTTAGTGTTATAACTCCACCTTCCAGTTGCCAATCTGCCTTTGTTTCAATATAGGTTAACTCAGATAAAAAAGTAAATTTCAAAAGGATTCACCTTAATCTTGTTTTTCTTATGAACTTAAAGAAATAACACTTAAACCGCCCAGCAGCAGGGCGCGTTATTACACGAGCTCGAAGGGTTATATCATGAGCAGGACGGGGTGAGGGTGTATCATAATATATCCGTCCCCTTCATGATTTACCCTTACCCAGTTCCGCTTGTGTTAATGACAAAAATACCCCGCTTCCCACTTACAACTGTCCCACAAAAAAGTGTGTTGTCCCGCCGATTAGTGAAGCCCAAGTTTCCACTTTTTCCATTCATCAAAATAATACATAGATATCCTTTTCTTACTCATTAATCCAATTTGTTCAAGTGATTTCTGCAAAGTGCTTTGCCCCAAAACTCCCAGAAGCCAGAAGCTAATCTTGAATTAACTTAAATCTTTAAAAAATTGTTTAATTTCTTCTATTTTTTAACTATTGTTGTTTTGCACATTTTTAAACAAAAAATAAATGATTTTTAATCTATTTCTAGGTATTTGGCTAGAGAGTGGAATTTAGAAGGGTCCCTAAGACTTTAACCAACTGGAGCATCATAAAATAGTTTAAAAAAAATGAGATGAATGGGCATTTTAAAATGTTATCTGTTTTAATTCTTAACACATACCAATAAGCAATTTAATGTTTATTTGAATATTACAGATATGTTTGTGTGGAATGGTTCCTAAAATGCTATGATATTGGGAACATTAAAATAAATCATTATGCTGCACCTTAACATGATAAGATCCCTGCTGATAAAATCCCAATGTTTTGCTGGACAACCTCTACTCACTGGTGTCCCATTTCCATGTTCAGTTTTACATACCAAGTGTTTCGGATTATTGTGCTTTCAAAATTTGAACAATGGCGAAACTTCAACAAGAACAATGCTTAACAATTCTTTATTTGCTAACAACACTTACAAACTAAAAGTGGCAAGAAACTATGGTGTGAAATTACCAAACAAGCAGACACCAGGTCAGCTAAAGGCAGGAATTGATAAGGGGAGAATGGTTCATCGGAATTCGAATATGGTCAGGCGTGCCATGCTAGGTAATGAAAATGCTTATAAAATACTCAGTTTTGTATTTTTTAGAATATGCATGATCAAAGTGTAATATATTTTTAAGATGTTAGTCAGGAATCTACTGCCAACAATTGGATTGGAGAGTACAATGCACTATTTTGGCAGTGCCAACATATTGGTATCATTTGGAAATATATTTAAAACAATTTCCTAAACTCTAAATCTGATGGTTTATTTAAAACTTTTACCGTAATACTGTTTTATTTGTTTCTTTGTGAAATAATTTCAGAAAGTGGTGGCCTCGACTTGCGGTTAAATACAACACTTGCAAAGGCAATTGCTCAATGTAAGAAAGAAGGGATGTCTTTATCCGCTATTAACCGTTTGTTAGATCAAAAAAAGCAGGTACATGTACTTTATTGTAAGACTGTGGCCCAGTACGTGCTGTACCATTACCACAGCTTCAGATTCAGTAACTAGGTTAAAAATATTGTACATGGGTAGAACATCAATCTCACCAAACTTGTAGAAGATACTATAAATATTTCATTTAGTTGTAACCAATTGGAAATTAATAGATTTACCAAGGGATTGACACTTTCGTGTATTACCAGCTTTTTTATAATTTGTCTATAGCATATAAAGGTGAAAATATTGTAAGATTATGCGTAGTTTAGTTTAGTTTATTTTTTGTTTCCACGATGAAAACACGAAGCGGGACTATCGGTAAAAATTTGGAAAACGGGAAAAAAACGGCAAAACGACAGTCGTTAGAACACGTCTAAAAAAAAGAAATAAACTATTAAAATTCTGTATAATTTGACGTGGCCGCTAAACCCAATTAAAAAAATAAAAAAAATATTAAAAATAATTAATTGTTTATAAAATAAAAATTGCACTAAGCCTCGAAGAAAAGTGTGCAGTAAGATAAACAATACTGTTGTTCCAGAATGTCAGTGAATTTACCGTTCCTATTATTGGTCCGAGTGGTAGTGCTGTGTTGCTACAATGCTATTCTAAATCTATGAAGTTGGCGATACAACACAGTAAATACTGCATTCGGAAAGCCAAATTGTGAGTATACAACTAAATCACTTTTGACGTTATGGTTAAGGGGCACTTCATTAGGTGAACCCAACTTAATACTTTTGTTTATTTAATAGAAAAACAGTTGTGTGGATGAGTAGTTGATTAGACCGATTCATATATTTACAGAAAACCATTTAAAAATTAAGCTGGTTACAGGCTCACCACAGGTTTTAAACTATGCATGGTAAAAAAATTATTTGTAACCAAAATAAATTATGGTAACTTTATGTTTTAGTGGGACTGATACTCTACATATAAAAGTATCCAAATCTACACCGCAAAGAAAAAATATTGGTCTAACACAAGCAGAAGGCCTGTTTTTACAACAATCTAAAATAAAGAAAACAACATTCTTCGTTTACTGCAATAATTTCTTTTAGTCTGGCGACTGTTGGTCCTGAGTCAACTGTGGCTCAAAATTTTGAAAGAAAAGGCATCATCCTTGCAACTCCTCCGACAAATGACGAGTCTAATTCTGAGGATGATTATACAGATCTTGCTATCGAGGTTGGAGCAGAGGATGTGACCATTAGTGATGAAGGAAAATTAAAAGTGTGTGGATTTTATTTAGACCATTCACCAATTTCAATATACCGTAATGTAATGATCGCTAATCATTTATTTTAAAATCTGAAGGTAATGAAGTGTCTTCTGCTTTATTGCACACAGGGTTATATTTAGCAAACTAACTGTAGACGGTCATTATAGATTGATGTGTCATATCTTTGCTCAATAGTGAGAAAATTCCCATTAAAGAATTTATAAAAAATTATCGCATAATAACTTGTAAGAAAAATCGGAAATATCTTTGATATTGTCAGATAACTCATTCCCGAGCTTTAGTTTCCAATGTTGTTATGCTTGCTCCAGTTTTTTATCTTGTAAGTTACTTGGTTACTTGGTTTAGGCAACACCTGATAATGCTTTGTCTAAGGATACAACCGACAAGTTAGCAATATATTTCCAACGTCTTTCAGATGATTGGCGGGTTTAGATTAGCGGTATCACCCCGTGGGTTAACCCACCGAACCAATTCTGTGATGGTGCTAATTATATGTCGTTTTTATTTTTACAGTTCTCTTGCTCACTGTTGGATTGGAAAGTGGTCGAAAAAACACTTAAAGAGAAAAACATTAATGTTGAATATGCAGATGTGGAATACATACCTATTTCAGGAGTGGAAATTTCTGAGGACCAAGAAATAGCTTTTCAAAAGCTTATTGCAGAAACTGAAGCGATTGCAGAGAAAACTGTTGGCCAAACAGAAATTTTTAATGTTGTTTCGAATATTGAAATTTAAATATTTACTCTGTTATTTTGTACTTATTAACAAAATGAATGGTAAGAAATTTATAATTTTTGTGTTTATTGCCAAATAAATTTCAAAGGTGGGAATATTAAAACCAAGGGGGTTAACACCCGGGCAATCGTTACATCACCCACCGTCAGGTTACCGGAGCTATTGCACTGTGTTGTATATGATACACACGTTTCTTCAATTTAGTAGAACCCCATATTAGGCGTCGCACTAAACCACCAGACTAACCGGTCGGACTGTTATATTCAGGTATAAAGCTATGTAATGTTAATCTAATTTGCTACACTCGTATTTTCAGAGCTTACTGATTAAGTCATAAATAAGGATATCTGAAACCTATTTTTTAGATAATTTAAGCATTAGTTTATCTAGCAAGATTAACCAATGTAATCCACCACTGCGGTTCAAAAATGTGCAATAAAACACCCACCAATTTTAGTGCGCTAACTTATTATTTTTAAGATTTAACAATATAAGGGGATTAAGTTCTGGCGGCATAGCATGAAGGGTTAGTGCGTCGCTTTTCAGCCGAAGGATAGATGGTTCATAAGTTGTATGAAGAACTGGAGATAAGTACATGCTTTGCAGGGG
>CH002827.1:2686131-2696371 GCA_000149265.1 Ciona savignyi | reverse complement strand
CCACCTGATATATTACTGTAAACTAGGGCTGCGAATTAACGGTTAATTTAAAAAACGGTTAACTGATGTAAAAATGATGGGTTAACCATCATTAACCGATTTTTTTAAACTACCATCAAATCGGCACCGTTTTTGGCAAAAAAGGTTCAGGCAGCCGTAAAGGGCAGCAAAGAAATAACGCGCATAATTACCGGCATTATCGGGTCTTATTTATGCGTTACTTTATAGTTTTTAGTTAAAAATCAAACAATCAGCGTCTGAATGGTTGCTTATATTACGTTGACAATCAAACAATCGACGTGTGAATGGTGCGTATATTACGTTGACAATCAAACAATCGACGTGTGAATGGTTGCTTATATTACGTTAATAATGAAATAATCAACGTGTGAGTGGAGTTATGTATATTTGAAGATTATTAAAACGCAATTACACCCAATTAAATGTGGGCGGTAAAGTAACGTTTCAAAATGTAAATGAACGTGTGTGTTATATAGGTTGCGATTTTAAGGATTCTGTGCCACAAATTCTTTTTTTTACAGTAAACACATTGTAAAAATACCTTAATGAGTAAAAAAACCTGAGTTTTCATGTCATGAAAGCGTGCGTTTTACCAACCAACGAACAGATAAAGAGTTCAAAAAAAGAGTTGTTAAAAAACGGTTAAACGGTTAAAATTTGACGTGATGGTTAACCATAAAAACGGTTAATCGTGGTTAACCGTTAATTTTTCGCAGCCCTACTGTAAACATTAAAGAATAATCCTGAATGCCAAAAAGACATTATTTGGACTAATTTTTACAAAAAGAGCAATTTCCTCACATGACCCTTTGTAAACTTGCCCTTTTACAGCTCAAAAGACTGGAAAGTTCGAGCCGGAGATGATCAAAATGACATTAAAATCTCGGAAAGGCCCGGTGGAGTTTTCGGCTGATGAGCATCCAAGACCAACTGTTACAATGGAACAGCTTGCCAAACTTCCAACCGTATTTAAGAAAAATGGAACTGTCAGTGCTGGAAATGCTAGTGTAAGTTATTTGATTTCATAATGTCATAAGCCAGTTTTCAGATTTTATTATTTCTAGAGTACGGTCGTAGGGCGTAACACTAAAATAATTGTAATAAGCTGTCCTGTAACATATTTGTGAACATGACTAATTTTTGAAATTAATAATTACCCATTACACTGTGTTAATTTAGACTCTGAAAATATAATGTCTTGTATTTGGCTTCCCTCCAGGTGGTTAATTTATAATAAACAATTTTCTTTTACACAAACCAAATCAGCATTAAGTGTTCTAAATATGCTGTTTATTTTCTATTTTTTCACATATCAGGGAGTATGCGATGGAGCTTCTGCTGTGCTTTTGGCCACCGAAGAGGCATGTCAGAAGCATAACCTTAAACCACTCGCACGCCTTGTGTCATTTAATTCTGTTGGCTGCGAGCCAACAATCATGGGCATTGGGCCAGTAGCTGCTGTACAAAATGCACTGAAAGCGGCCAACTTGAAATTATCAGATATGGACCTTTGTGAGGTATGTCACATGCTTTTGAATGGTCGGATATTGCAAATACTTATTTTTTAGGGGAATCCGATTCTTAGCTTTCAATGTGTTAGTTTAATCCCGTTACAAGTCCAAAAAGTTTTCTTTTTGTTTGATAATTTGCTCAAATATACTTACATACTATGTAAATAAGAATTATCCAATAACTGGTACAAAGTCCGACCCTGAATAGGTGTTTTCTTTGCTTTTGTAGACTGTACACTGCCTTAATCTGAAGTTTAGAATAAAGTGTGCTATAACTTTATGAAGAGGCAACAGACTTGGGGGACCTGGTTTTTTTGTTGCCTTATCTGCTGTGCCTGTTTCTTTATTGTTATCATGTATGTCCTCTTACTGCGTACATAATAAAAATCCAATTTTGTGATCATTTCAACTCTTCTGTAAAGTCATTTGCACATAATTAACCATAAATGTTTTTAAGGTAAACGAAGCTTTTGCTCCACAATTTCTGGCTGTGCAGAAGGAACTTGGTTTGGACCCAGCAAAAACCAACCTGTGTGGAGGTGCCATCGCTTTGGGTCATCCACTAGGTGCTTCCGGCAACAGAATAACTGCACATCTGGCTCACCAATTACAGTATGTTATTCTTATTAACAAAAAAAAATAGTCACTGCTAACGGCGGTCTGGTCCCAGTTGTATTGCGTTTTTTACCTTTTGTTAAAAAATTTATGCCACCAAACTCTATTTTCTCTATTTCTGGTTATTGTTTTAAATTGTTCTTGCACCATTTTCTATTATAAAAAAAAGAAAGTAGTATGTTCTCATTAATAAATGTTATAGAAGTTTAATGTAAAAAAACGAATGCCTTTTCATTTAACCCACTAGACATTACCTGTTTTCAATTGTTGATTAATTTCAGGTTAAAATTTACTTATTTTTCAGGTCCCAAAACCTGAAGTATGCGGTCGGTTCGGCTTGT
Organism: Ciona savignyi; assembly: GCA_000149265.1. NCBI lineage: Eukaryota > Metazoa > Chordata > Ascidiacea > Phlebobranchia > Cionidae > Ciona > Ciona savignyi. Next base: position 2,693,883 of record CH002827.1, on the reverse strand, counting down.
ATTGGGGGTGGACAGGGCATCGCGGTTATTTTGGAGAATGCGAACTAACGTGTTATTTCCTCATCACATTATATAATATTGTTTATTCTTATTACTATTATTAATTTAGTACCGTGATTTCTGTTGATCATACAAAGCAAAAAAAGCTTTTCCTCAAGAGACCAATATTAAAAAATTGTTTTTCCTTGATTGTCAACGCATTGTGACAGACCACGTGCACAGTCCTTGAGGTATAATTACGGCAAATCTTTGACCGTGGGTAAATTGACAGGAGAGAGTTAGATCAGGTGGTAATTAGAATGAAATTATAAACTAAATAAATAGATTGTGTAAAACGTGTTACACTTGCTCAAGGCCGGCGAGATTGCATTTCTTGAACCAGTTTTGCCGGATTACTGGAGCTGATGCAGTGTGATGTACTTTTCGTAGATCGTGCTCCTCTACCCAGTTCGCCGCGACCAGGTTTTGACCTGGCAATTTTTACATTGTACTGCTTCTCATTGTAGGATAGCATGTTTGGCTGATTCACAGACATTTTCTTGTCGTAACCGCGTCGTTTAAGTTTCAAACCAAAGTTTTTCGGTGGGACTTTTTGCGTTAATGTCAATATACACTTAAAATTATAGATATAAATAAAAGTTATGCAACAAATTATTCGTAAGCGACATGTTGTCCGCGTCAAAATGGGACTGATGTGAATCGCCGCATAAAAACAGTCGTTTTGATGTGAATCAGGTTGTTGTGATTTGCTCAACAAAATTGACTAAACCATCATTCGAATAGTCGATTTAGACTTTACATAAATGGATATTTTGTCTCGCTGGCCAGTACAAAGTTCGTATTTTGTGCATTGTGTGTATTGGTTAAATATTTGTTCACAGTTACCTCCCCTTCCGTTTAGAAACGAAAATTTGTAAATGCATGCAAAAGGATAGGCGCTACCGTTTCCTTATTACACTTTTAGCATATATTGAGTGCAGTGTAAATCAGGCCGGCGAAACGTCATTTCATGATTTCAATGAGCTTGCATATTAACCGGACATATCCACTAATGCATAAAGAATGTGCGGACTATACAGGCCTACATGAGATAGGTTTCAATTTAAACACAGTTTCCAGGGCAATAGCATTTGTCCTACATGACTGAAGTTAGACAAAAGTCGTTATAAGTTTATTTCAATTTGGCTCAGGGAAAAGGGAGTTCCTACTTAGAGAGAGACACATTAAGAAACATCTTGTATGTGACGATTACTGAGAGTTTATTTAAAATCTGTGTCGTTGAAACATCTAACGATTTAACTCGAAACTGGTACTAAGTTAATCGCCTCAATTGCTCAATACAATTGATATTATTAAACTATTAAAGCTTTATCGTTAAACCACAGAAGACAGTAGTCAAGTAGAGGACGTTTACGCGGAAAACCTCAATTAGTTAGCGCATCTCTGAGATTCAAGACAGCGCGTAGGGAATCGCAGATATCATCAGGTGTTGTAACTGGATTACCTGGGGACAAGGAACAATCTAGCACAATAGGCAAGCGTCCTGCAACGGCTTCCCACACTAGTTTGATAATTTATCATATATCCATTTTTATATTTCATCGTCTTTTGTTTAGTTTCTACCAGTTTATATAATATTGAAAGGAAAAACATTGCAATATGATTCGGACGATTGAGATGCACACTGCATGCCATCCGTTGAGAATTATCGAGTCAGGCTTCCCTGCTATTTTAGGTGACACAATTCTGGACAAGATGTCGTACATCAAGGAGAACCTGGATCACATCCGAAAGCTGGTAATGCAAGAACCACGGGGCTGCTCAAGCATGTTTGGTGCTTGGGCTTTAAAACCCGATTTGCCTGAAGCCGATGCTGCGTTTTTGTTCTTGAACACCACAGGTTACACCACTATGTGCGGCCATGCTATCATTGCTTTAGGAAGGTATTGCGTGGATAATAAACTCGTGGAATATAAAGAGCCTGAGACTCAGGTGAATATACAATGCCCGTGTGGCCTTGTGAAAGTTTATGTTGCCTGCTCCGGTGGTGTTAGTGGCAAAGCTCGATTTCACAGCGTTCCTTCTTATTCCTATAAATTGGGTATCGTCCTAGATTTACCGAGCTACGGAAAAGTCACTGTAGATGTATCATACGGAGGAGCTTTTTATGCAGTTTTGCCACTGTCCGCTGTCAAACTATCGTTTGAGACTTCCCCCTTGAATGATATTATTGCCGCTGCTATGGAGGTTAAGAAAATGGCTGAAGATCAGATTCCTATTATTCACCCAGACGGAAAGGAGGCATCTTTTCTCTATGGTGTCTTGTTTACCGAGGACAAGGGTGATTTAGAAGCAAAAACACTTTGCTTGTACGGAAAGGGCACCGCAGATCGTTCACCCTGTGGATCCGGCACAACTGCTAGAATGGCCTTGATGTTTGCCAAAGGACAGGTCGCGGTCGGCGAAAGCAAGGTTTTTCGCAACCCAATCACAAAATCAAAATTTTCAGCCGAGATAACCGAGCGGGTCAATAGCAATAATGAAGTGATCGTACAGATCAGTGGGCAAGCTTTTTACACCGGTGACTGCAATTTTATAAAAGAAAGCGCAGACAATGTAGACGATGGGTTTCTCATGTTATAAATGAAAAAACTTCTGATATTCTATTGCTTACTGACTGACTATAATCGTATAAAGGCTGTAATACATATATTATTGTCAATGAATTTATATATCGTTTAACTTATAATAATAAATTCCTATACGAATTAAAATGAAATGTGCGCTTTTGTACTGAACATTAACATCGCTGCAGAAACAACCCATGCGTAGGAAACCATTAAACATGATATTGAGTGGTAAAAATGTGGACGCAATGTCAACGGCGTGATTGGTGCTCGTGTGGTAGAATCTGGAATTCGCGTAGAACCGTCAATAAATGTTCCGTTTGGACTATTCAAAATTAAAAAAAAAAATCTATTGACTTGATCATGCGTATACAAAGTTGTAATTTAAATCAACATTACGAAGTTTTTAAACCTCATCGGTTGGACGCATACCTTTCTTCCGTTGCTTCGACGACTCGATTTCTCCAGTTACCATGGCTACCACTAGTTGCATATCTTAATGTGCAGCGTTCTACGTCTGGATTCGTATTACTTCATGAATGGTGTTTCAACGCACTTCAGTCGCTTATGGATAAATGAATTATTAGGGGGTTTCGCGTGGGGCAGCGATGGACTCTTTCGCACGGTCCAGAACATGGTTATTCTGAGGAATGAATGTTGTCGCCCGCTTGGTATTGATTAGTTTGCTGATGTAGGCCTAGTGGAATATACGTCGTTGTGGACGTATTCTCATTTTAGTGTTGGAGTCTATCTCTCCCAAACAAGATATAACAATGGTCACAGTAGAATTGTAATAGGCCATGGGATATAGCAATGGCCACAGTAGACATGGGAGTAAAAAACGCAAGTGGCGTAAATACACGTGTATTCGCTAGATTATTTTACGCCCGCCGTCGGGTCACCAAAGCATTTGTAGTGTGTTGTTCATGATAGAGCAATTATTTTAATTTAGTTCCACCCATTAATCTACTGGATTCAAAAAAATGCTGTAAGTACCTTACTGAAGAACAAAACCAAACAGCTAGCGACCAGCTTTAATTCTGGAACTTTTTTATTGCAAGTGGTTAGGTTGTGGGCTCGCGCTTTTTAAAAGCTGATTGCTTGTAGTTGGCTGCCTTACGGTCTCTCGCGAGCTGCGCAGCGGAAAGTCTATTCTCCACAGATCGCACACTAATAATTATAGTGACCACGATTTGTACTGTCTTAATCTCAAACTCGAAGTCTATAACTCTTGATTCACTGTAGTTGTATTTTGCGTCTCAGTAAATATGCGGTTTATTCGCGAAGCCGGTTACTAAGTACGTTACACAGCATAACGCAAGTTATCTTGTCTGAATTACGTTATTATAGGTTATATAAATTTCCAGAATATATAGGGAATTTACAAGGTGCGAAAAGTTTACGTGCCAGACGTTTCACATCTGCACGTTTGACTAACTGTGGGAAATTAGGTGGGGAAACTATGTTAACGATTTAAACGACAAAAATACAAAGGCCCGTACAAGGTGATAATTACGTACAAAGTAATAAAACGTGAGAGTCGGTAAACTTGAAACACGACGTTAAAACACAAACTATTTTAGACATAAATTAAAACAAATGTATACTATACGAAATGCTACAACATCTCATTTTTTCCACATTTTGTTAAGTTTGAGAATATAAAATCACGGTCTCGTTGAGCATTTCGGATGTTCAGTCGAAATAACAATCGAAGTCATGTGGTGAACGATCTCACGAAGTTTCGAGCATTTCACACGTTTATCCTGCAAAAACTAGAATAACCTGGTTGGGAGAATTAAGTACAAAGCTAGAATTGTGCAATCGTGCATTAAAATCTGGTGTCGTGTATGTTAATGCGTGATAAATGTTATCTGATATGTGGTGAAAGTGACATCTCACATTCAAGGTAGCAACGCCACAATTTGCATCACATGAGCCATATTTTTTATACTTTGCCAGCTAATAAACCCAAGGCGTGTACGCCTGGTTACTCACTACCGAGTGAGCATAAAATAAATGCAGCGATGATCTCGCTATATGCGACGAAAGCGCAATTAATAAAAACGCAAAAACAAAAACCGAGCGACCTGTCATATGTAGGTTTTACGACTCGTAACGAATAAGGGAAATAATCTTGCGCGGATGTATTTCCATCAACAAACAAAAGAAAACTTTTAGTAAGCAGGACATAAGCCGTGTCTCGTCATTACTGTGCGGTGTTTGTAAAATCCTGTTTTACACCCGAAATATATTCGGTTCGGAACATCCGACACATTGACTGAGAGGCGATTAGACAATTAGACATCGCATTTACATGCGGCGCGATTACCATAGCTATACGGAAGTGCGCTGGTATCGTTTAACAAACTGTGGCGTTGTGAAGCGGGTACGCTCACTTATTTACACAGCATGAACGCAAACGCGCGGGGCAGGGGCGATCTGACTTCGCAGGATAAGAAACAAACCTCGAGCCACTGCTAAACACGATTGTGTAATCGCGTGAACGAAACGCATAATTTGCGTGAGGCGATTAAAAGAAAACTAACGCCTTGTCGGCGGTAACATTGAAAATCTGGTGCGAACGAACAAAACAAACGTCTTTCGACGTGTAAATGCGCCTATTATACCGGATGGGTTGGCGCAGCATGGCATCATTGACTCAAGCTCATGATAGCATAATCGTAAAAGCGTTACTGACCTTGTTTAAGATGAAGTGCATATGTAGCAGTTGTTGAAGGCGCGTTTGCTCTTCGTGTTTGTAAGAAATCTGTAAAGTAAAACACCGATATTATGCATTCTTGCAATAGCCTAGTACCATCCAACCAAACCGGGAACACTAGTATTTGCAATCGTTGCAGACTAATAATTACATAAAGTATAAAAAATAATCATAAAACTTACAAAAATAATCTAGAAGCTACAAAAATAATAATACAACCCTTTCATATTTCGTAAAGGGAACGTCGTCTTGCAAATTCTCTTCTTTCGTAGGCGGAGACGATGCTTATCAACTTGATTTCAATAAAGTGCATTGTCTTGTTGTATAGTCACCAACTTCGTCCAGCGAAATGGGGCGTTTCTTACTTGATGTTTGAAATTTCTTCTTAAATAACTTGCGTTGGACCACTCGTCGTTGCCAATGTACTTGAAACTTCTAGTTGAAGTTGACGTCGGAAATTGTTCGTTTCGGGATGGTGCGTGTCCATTATCACGTCGGGCTCAACAATGTGGGCTCGCGCTTTTTAAAAGCTGATTGCTTGTAGTTGGCTGCCTTACGGTCTCTCGCGAGCTGCGCAGCGGAAAGTCTATTCTCCACAGATCGCACACTAATAATTATAGTGACCACGATTTGTACTGTCTTAATCTCAAACTCGAAGTCTATAACTCTTGATTCACTGTAGTTGTATTTTGCGTCTCAGTAAATATGCGGTTTATTCGCGAAGCCGGTTACTAAGTACGTTACACAGCATAACGCAAGTTATCTTGTCTGAATTACGTTATTATAGGTTATATAAATTTCCAGAATATATAGGGAATTTACAAGGTGCGAAAAGTTTACGTGCCAGACGTTTCACATCTGCACGTTTGACTAACTGTGGGAAATTAGGTGGGGAAACTATGTTAACGATTTAAACGACAAAAATACAAAGGCCCGTACAAGGTGATAATTACGTACAAAGTAATAAAACGTGAGAGTCGGTAAACTTGAAACACGACGTTAAAACACAAACTATTTTAGACATAAATTAAAACAAATGTATACTATACGAAATGCTACAACAAGGACTATTGTTTGTCAACTTTAATATTTCCGCCTGTTTTACGGGTGTCACAGTGTCCGTTTTTTTATAGAAATCTGTATCTTCGCAAACCGTTTATTTACCCCACAAAGCAACCGTTCATATATTTCCTTCTCTCGGGTATTCCCCATTTAAATATGCGTGCTAATTTTTAGAATGTGATGTCAACAGATACTTTTTAATTGTTACCCAATCTATCTAGTAACAATGACCGAAACGAAAGATAAATGTACGTATGTGAAAGAAGGCAAGGCTTCGATATTATTTCCCAGCGAAAACAGCGTGTTTTATAACCCTGTTCAGGAATTTAACAGAGATGTCACGTAAGTTTACATTCTTAATGGTTAAGATATATTATTACCTTTACACTTTTCCATACATCTGTCCATGTAACAATATCACCCGCAACAGTTGGGTTACCGACTATATTCAAGTTTTTATCATAAAAAAATCTTACAACATTATGCCCACGGAATAGCTTAGTGGTTTAGTACATTGCCTTTCATCAAAAGGGTTGCATATTTGGGATAGGCAACTAGCTAGTTGGTTGTGCATCTCCTATACTCACTGGATTTATTGTGTTTTACCAAAATTAAAATAACTTCTCGAACATTTGCTTCGTTTGTATACCACTCATTAAAAATATTAAGTGGATAGGATAGGATAGGATATTCATCTTTATCCCCGTGAATGGGAAAACCAAGGGGGTTAACACACAGGCAATCGTCAGATCACCTCGCGCCCATCGTCGGGTTACCGGAGCTATTGCAGTGTGTTGTATATGATAGACACGTTCCTTCAATTTGGTAGAACCCATTTATATGCTGGGTTCAGGCAATGTCCGTAAAGTGCCTTGCCCAAGGACACAACCGACTTGCTAGCGACCAGTAACGCACCTGCAACTTTTCGATTAAAAGACAGCGTCATGACTTTTTGTATTTGGTTTATCTTAAGCTTTTTTAGTTGTATTTAAGTCTATTGACAAGTTGACATGTTCCTAACCCGAAAAGATAAAGACAAAAAATGGCCACATGACAATTTTTTGTGTCAATTTTTTTGAATTACATTAATTATTCTTTTACCAGAATTGCTGTTATTACTGAATTTATCAAAGCGAAATTAAAGAAAGACAAAATAAATGGTAACATTTTTTTATTTGATTTACAAAATTTTGTTCGAGGTGATCTGATGATTTCCTGTGTGTTAATCCTTTTATGTTTGTTCATACAGGAGAGAAACATAATTAACCTAGGATAGGATATTTATGTTTATAAATGAGAAAACCAAAGGGGATAACACACAGGCAACCGTTAGATCACCGC
>CH002827.1:2662661-2683225 GCA_000149265.1 Ciona savignyi | reverse complement strand
GAGCAGGGTCCCTAACTACCATATGTATTTTATACACCGGGTAGGTATGTGGTTTATTTCTGCATGCATAAACGCATGGGTCCCTAACGTAACAATCCGATCTTGATATTATTGTTCCCCACACAATATATGTTAATGTTAGATATGTGCACGTCAGGTCCATGTTAATTAACATTTCAGAAAGTTTTAACCGGACTGTCATAGTTTTTTTCCTGCAAGCATAAACGCATGGGTCCCATAGTTATTAAACCAAACTTCTTTTCCATGTGCAGTCATAAAAATAATACGCGTGTGAGATTTCCGAACAGTTTACCACAAATGTTTTAATTTAAGCTTCTTACCACGCGCTGTAGTATAATGAAGGTCAATTCCCAAAACAGCCCGATTGAGTTTCATTATTTCGGGGGAATTCCACTGGGCTTAGTAGGCCTACATTAATTTCTGTTTTTACATATCTGAGTAATGTTATCAAAGTTATATGTTTGTTAGATAATCTAACAAACAGTTTTAGTCCGCTTTGGCGACTCCTTGAAGATGTCGGCGCGATATGGCATGCCTGTTACAATCATGGTTTTGAAAAAAGTCGTAATTTTTAGGGTATTTCCCTGATATTGTATTTCTTTTTTCTCAATGGTACAACGTCGGATAGGGGACTAACATTTTAGCCGACCAAGCGCTATGCCCTAAAGAGCTTATTTAAAAAAAAATACCGTTTTGGTTTTTCAACTCCCAGGGGAATTCCCCTGGGTATATTACCCAAAATTTCCCTGAGGTAATTTTTTAATTCTTTTATGTGTTTTATCAGTAAATAATGCACTCACATTTTATTAAATCTAATTTAAATTGGAGCAGCCATTTGAGCGCTATGCGCAAAAAAAGCTAATTATTTTGAAAAAAATACCGTTTTGGTTTTTCAACTCACAGGGGAATTCCCCTGGGTATATTACCCAAAATTTTGGTTTCCGCATATCTAGACCATGCTGTCTAACAAATGACAAAGTTTAATTGCAATTTTAATACTTATTCTGTTAGATGTCGTGCCACAAGCCATGCCTGTCACAATCACGATTTGAAAACAAAATCTTATTTATTAGGGTATTTCCCTGGGTATTTTTTTAAATTCTTTTAGGTGTTTTATCAGTGGCTAATGCACTTATATTTTATCAAATCTAATTGAAATTTGGAGCAGCCGTTTAAGCGTTATGCGCAAAAATAACTAATATTTTAAAAAAAAACTCCATTTCGGTTAGTTACCTCCCAGGGGAATTCCCATGGATATATTACCCAAAAGTTTGGTTTTTGCATATCTAGGACATATTGTCTAACAAATGACAAAGTTTCATTGCGATTTCATTACTTTTTCTAGTATATGTTGGGGCCACAAGCCATGCCTGTCACAATCATGATTTAAAACAAAATCTTATTTTTTAGGGTATTTCCCTAGGTAATTTTTTTAATTCTTTCAACTGTTATATCAGTGGTTAATGCACTTACATTTCACCATATTTAAACAAAGAGAGAGAAGCTGTTTAAGCGCTATGCCTCAAAAAGGTAAATTTTTATTAAAAAATACTGTTTTGGTTTTTAACGTTCCAGGGGAATTCCCCTAGATTTATTACCCAAAATTCTGGCTTCTGCATATCTAAACTATGTGGTCTAACAAATTACCGAGTTTCATTATGATTCCATTACCCTTTCTGGTAGATGTTGGGTCCACAAATCATACCTGTCAAGCGTTTGACGAAAAAAAAAAAAAAAAAAAAACGGACAAAAACAATATGTGTCCCATTTTTCCAAATGGGACCCATAATTAAAAAAGATTTGACTTGTACCATAATTGTAACAGTAGGGATTAACAATTCAGAATGATTTATATTAAATGATTAATAAACTGTTACATATTATATTCAATGAATTACACGTTTTCATACAGATGCTTAAGCATTAAAATAGTTTTTTGTTACAAAACAGTAGTACAGTTATATAGAACTGAAGTCAAAACAATAGCCTACATCTCATTCTCACGCAATACAGTACAATATAACTTGTGACATAACAATCTTATGGGGTGCACTGAATTTGCAATGATATGCCATATATACAATTACTTCTCTTATGGCCACTTAATGAATACCACTGTATGAAGAGTTGCATTGAAGAAATTACAGGTCACAATTACAAAGTAAATATATTTGTCCAATGCAAATATTAATATTGTGAAGAATACTCCAAATAAATAACTACATATTAACTGAGTGTATGATGTACCTCATACTAAACCTAAATACAGTTACTTATTAATTGCACTTTTTTTTACAAAACAAGGAGTAAGAGGCATGTTAAAGGGAATCATTGATCAGCTTCCACACCTTAATCCCATTATGCCCAAAGTTAGTAGTAAACAAGGGGTGGACTTTCTTCCATGCAAATTAGACAAAAGTATGGAAGCTGATCAGTGGCAAAATTGGCAAGATCATGCTTGTACTTTATACTATGAGTAGAATTGATCGATGGTTGCAATATTTCCCATTCAGGGGGGATAAACATGAATATCCTATCAACACTTGGTGCTTTAAAGTAATTTATGGCTGCGCAAGTTAAGCAATAAATTGCGTATAAGCAGTTAAGTGCTTATTTTCCACTGCTAGTCTACTGATCATGCAATGACATCATTTTTAGTTACAAGAGGAAAACCAATTATAAAAGGATTATCGTTATTTCCAGCTGTTGAATTTCCAAAGAATGATTCGTCTGTTATTTCATTGAACGATGATAACTGTTCTGATGTAACAATTTACCCTGGAGAAAAATTAGAGGTGAATTATGTTGATTAAACTGGTTGGAATAAGGAATTATATTTCACTATCATTTATAGACAATTATAATTTACTTGTTGTGATATCATGTTTTAGCGATTAGTTTAGATCCTGCAACATTTTAACTGAAGGCACAAACCCACCAAGATAATTGCTAAGTCTATATATATGGGTATTTACTATGGATGTTAAACTAGTAGAGCAAGTAAGAAAGGACCTGGCTTTATATAATAAAAGAGAATGAAAATTTAAATTTTATCATTATTAGAAATTAAATTAATATATTATGGAAACAATTAGTACCACACACATATTATGTAATTCTCATGATTGCGCGATTGTTTTCCCTCCATATTACAGAATAAGTATTTACACCAATGATATATCATCTTGGGTTGGTTTATCCTTATTTTTATCCATACAGAATGGAGTAAGGATATTAGAAGCGCTATCAGCCACTGGTTTGCGCTCGGTGCGTTTTGCAAAAGAGTTACCTGGAGTGAAGCAAATCGTCGCAAATGACTTGTCCGAGGATGCCTTCCATCTAATCAAACAAAATATTGATCATAATAATGTTTGTGATGTTGTAGAAGCTAACCAGGGTGATGCAACGTAAGGCGATTTCAAATTTTACTTGATTTTTTTATCATCATGTAATTACTTGGTATTCTTATTTTGTATTTGTATAAGATTTAAAGTAATCCAATATGACTTTTAATTTGAGCGCTTTTCAGAACTTAGTTGATAGCTGGTAAATATCTTAAAACATTGGCCCAATGGTTATGTTGCACATTAAGTGAACAATTTTCTCTTAATATTAAATACTAGGAATTCACTTGCAGAAAGATGTAAAATTTTTATTCAAATCTGAACTTCCATCAAAACATTGTAACTAATTGTTCACCTACACAACAGCACATCAGATTTAAATCCCTTAAAATTATTATCTAATCTGCAGAACTTACATGTATATGAACCGGGGCAAAAGCAAGGAGTTTGATGTGATTGACATTGATCCTTATGGCAGTGCCGCATGTTTCCTCGATTCTGCTGTGCAAGCTGTTAAACCTGGAGGTATGCTGGTTGTGTGGATAGAATATTTAAATGGAATTTTTTTAAGATGGCAATTTTGCACACAATAAACTAAAAACATAATGATATTTTGGTTTTTATAATGTTTAATACTAGTACTATGTGTAATGCATTTGACTACCGTGTCGACTATGAATGTCTTAACATGTGAGAAAAATTCACTTAGTTGCACAGGCGAATTGCAGTCCTGATGGCGAGACCTTTCACATGAGTGATATACACTCAAAACTGTGCTTATCCATCGGGCCTAAAATCTGTGAAAATTTTATGAGAAAAAAGGCTTTTTCAAGCAGTTAGCACAAGTTACCTAATTATAACAGTGACAATTACTATTTCAAAAATGTCTTTTCTCTGCAACTATTTTGGGTCAGACATAGGACCGTTGGAATCCCTACCAGGGACCCATATGTAGTACACCCACCCACTTTAACACTGCCCCACACAGGACTTCTATGCGTTACATGTACAGACATGGCGGTGATGGCAGGTAATTTTCCTGGGACTTGTTGGGCAAAATATCAGTCAGTTCCACTCAAAACCAAAGCTTGCCATGAACAGGTGAATTTAATGTTTAATGTTTTATGTATCTTTATGTAATTTATAGAAAAATTAGTAAATGCTTTTTAACTTAAAGCTGCTTTGACCAAGAAATCATATAAATACAAGGTGGTTGATTCGAATATCCAACATTCTAGTGTTCCAAAGATCTGGTAAATAATATTATTATTACGGATTTCCTGAAATGTAGGTAAATGGATACTTGTTATAGCCAGCAATGCAGAATTATTACTTAAAAATCGCACCATAATAAAATACAAAAAACCTACCGTATTCCCACAGGCATTGAGGATGGTGCTAAGCGCTATTTCATCGCACGCTGCTAGATATTCGCGATACATCGTCCCTTTGTTGTCGCTCAGTGTAGACTTCTATGTTCGAATATTCGTGCAAGTTCATTATAAACCTAGCATTGCTCAACAAACATCAAGGTGGAGTACTGAATTGTCCCAAATATTCCATATCCATAGTGTGTTTTAATACAAGCATTTGGCCCCCTGTTTCAAGCATTTGGCCCCCAGTTACTTTTTTTCAAATTTCAACCAAAAATGTTACCTCGACAGCAAACAGATCAAGTTGTATCGTTGTGTTGGATGCAGTTCGTTTCATTCGCAGCATTTAGTGGACAGAAAGGGCACTGATAAAAAGTAGGTTTCTGCTAGTATGAGTTTATTAAAACTATACCAATACAAAGTTTTTTTCCTTTTTTGTACACTTATCCAAAAGTTTCCTTAGTTTATCGTTTAATCGCACTCTACTACAACTAATTTGAAGAAAATTAAGCAACTAAACCAAAGCTCTTTTTTAAGTTGTTAATGTAAAATGTTAAATAGTGGTATAGGTCAATCAAGTTTGTTTTGAATCTATATTTAGAATAAATTTTTAAAAATTTGTACTTTTTATTTTGTTTTTTTTAAATCAATTGAGTTCCTTCCCCTTCCAGCCCCACGTATTTCGCTAGTGTGGGTCCTCCAGTTGGGGAGAGGTGTTTGGAATGCAACCACCGACATAAGGTTTGTTTTTTCATTCATATGGGCTTGGATATGCCTTTTATAATTAACTTTCTTGTATGTAGATAAATGATTTATTGAACATAACCTGAATTGACATTTTTACTATACTCAACGCATTGGAAACAGGTTCGACTGCGAGCATGTGGTAGTTTGGAGCTAAAGAAATGTCCTTTATTACACACAAGATATTGCCGACTGTGATCTTAAACTTAAACAATGTTATTTTTGTTCGCCTTTTTTGTATTAGTTTTTATCATTATTTAGTCAATATCTAGCTTTTTAGTGCCAGAATTCAGCTGAAATCACAAAAACCTTTTTAATACTACTGTGGGCATAACCAGTTTGGTCCAATCTACACCTCAGCTACTTTTGCATTGTTGTCCTCGGGGAAGGCACTCAACAAACGTTTTCTGGAATAAGTTTGTCCGAATGGTCCAAACTTCATACATAACTTTTAATATCTTCAGTCATTAACTTAACTGCGCAAGCAAATACAAAGACTTTCATTGTTGTAAATAAATAAAATCAGTGCTAAATAATCATATATAGACATATATTAACCCAAAACAACCTTTATTTTTAAAGATAGGTGGGCCATACTGGGGGTCAGCGATACATGACCTCGATTTCGTCAATAAGGTTTTAACCTCAGTGAAAAGTTTCCCAACAAGATTCGGGACTGCGGAACGGATTATCGGAATGCTTAGTATGGTGGTTGAAGTAAGTGGGCGCCTCTTCTGTTTTGAAATATTGCATGGGTGGTTTTCCGTCTATAATTTTGTCAGTCTAGTTGTGAGTTGTTAATACTTCTGGACAAGTTGAACTCTTAGTCACTTTACTTTTGTAGTATGGTTGGCTTTATAATATTTAAATATACACATATGCCAATAATGCCATATAATAAATGTACAGCCTAAGACATCCATTGCTTTATGTAAAAGGTTTAACATTATGTCACCAGGAGCTTCCAGACATTCCGTTTTATTACGTCACAGATGAACTCTCAATGACCTTACGATGTGGTTCACCCCCCTCAAAACTCATTAGGTTGGTTTAAACTCTCACTTTAAATTTCTATTCAAGTTGGCTTCTAGTGATCTTGCACACCAAAACTCCTACATTCAAGTTAAAGTTTTGTTCTTCTTACGTGACTGATACATATACCAATTCTTTACAAAAAATAGCCTTAGTATCGAGCCCATTTTTAATTATTGTGTAAGTGCGTAGGTGTGGAGGCATCTGCAATCCTGAGTCTTAACTTTTAGTTTTCGGGTAATAATTCTGTCGAACTGCTAATACGAGCAAAGCATATTATTAGAGTAGCATAAAATATCCATTTATTCTAAAAAACTTCTTTTACAAAGTATAATACCTTTCTGTTATCCTATCACAGATCAGCGATTTTAAATGCAGGATATCGCGTGTCAGGTTTCCACGGCCGGGTTAACTCCATAAAGACCGACGCCCCGCCAACAGTGATCTGGGATATTATGCGAACCTGGGTATGACTTAGTGGTTTTTATTGGGATGGGATACTCATATTTATTCTCTGTGTAATAACAACATTTGTTTCCTGCCCAGTTTTCCTGGGCTACTGAAGATAATGCAATGTGTTGTTTATTGTTTTTTCACTTAAGTTTTTAGCAATGAACTAGTGAAACAAGTATTATAAATAAAGCGTAGAAAAGTCAAGTTATTCCTGGGGTCGGTAAAATGCATAAAAACACACGCAATCATCAGATTACTTTTTTCCTAAACAATAAGTCAACAGCTGTTAAAGTGTCTTGCAGAAAGACAAAAACCCGAACACTTTTTGTCCACATCTTGTAAAACAGGGGGACAAAAAGTGTGAGAATATTACAATGTTTGAGGCAATTTAATGGTACTTTTGTGTTTAAACCTCTTTGTCTAAGGTCCGACTAGATCAATTTGGTTATTTTCCTTAGATTTTAATAAAAAATTCATAATTTTAATTTTTTTTTTATGTTTGATACTATACCAGGGACAGAGCCAAGCTATCAAAACTGAGAAACTAAAGGAAGACTCTGCCGCGAAATTTATTTTAAACAAAGAGATTGAGACCAAAGAAATAGATTTTACTGAGCACAAAGACGCAGACTCTGTGTCCAAGGTCAAAGGAATCGTTAGGTTTCCCAACTTGCCAGCGAACTGGGGGCCAAAGTCGAGAGCAAAATCAAGCAAGTAGGTCAAGTAAATTGACTATTAACGGTCTGCACTATGTTTTGGACGTAAATTTTGTTTTGCCTCTGATGCAATATGCATTGATCTTGGTAACATATAAATACATAACCTAACACCAATTAATCAGTTGTGTCGTTTAGTAAGGCACTTAGCAATTATCAGTTAAACTCAGAGGTTTAATGGGTTAAAATAAAACTATAACATCTCCATATATAGAACAAAATGCAAAACCTCGGCAACTGGGCTGGGCCTTGGGACTGTGAGTTAACAGTGATATATTCTTTGACAGTAACTTCATATGACAGTAACAGTGATAAATCTGAGATGACACACCCATTATTTCAATGGGTGATTTTATGTTGACATTTTTCCAGACAATTAACCAAGCGATATGTTTTTACAGGGACGGTGGAATTGAATTATCTCTTGATTTGAAGGAAAAAAGCAAAAAGTTTCAAGGAAAACGAGGAAAAAATAATAAAGATTACAAACAAAAGTCAAAGAAAATAAAATCAACTTGAACTTTTTATTTTTTACTCTTTTATCATAAAATAATTGTTTTTATCTTGTGGAGAAAAAATAAAAGTTTTGAGAATCTCTGTTATGAAAGAAAGACAGGAATGTTTTTTATGTCTGCTAAATGCATTTCCAACAAACTCGGCATGTTAAACCCCCCACTATTGGACTTATGGTCAACATTCTGCGTGTAAAAAGGATCCTACAATTCAGTGCATTAAGGATTGAAATTAAATTTGACTTCAATAAATAAGAGGTTTAGAGGTAAAGGAAATTTCATATAATATTGAATTAAAGCAGCACATAACATCCTCTGGAAGTAAGTTTGCTGTTTCATTGGGACCAAGTTACTTGAAGATACATACACCGGGTCATTTGGTTTCAATCTTCGGAATCATCATACACAAGTGATGGATTGATAGCACATCGATTCCTCTTCATCAATAATCCGTGAGCTTGGGGAAGGATGGTTAGCAATTCATCGCCTTCTATATCTGGGTTCTCTAGTACGGGAAATACCCTCTTCTGCAGCATCTCTTTGATTGCGATTTGAACATCAAGCCATTTTCGATCATGTCTGGCTGCCGTAAATTTTGCAACCTCATTTCTATGATTGTATACAAAGTACTGGTGAAATGAACTTATTTCGTCAAGTTCCATTTGGGGAATGTTTTCAGATTCTCCAAAATCAATCACTTCAACTTTATGGATGTAACTAAACATTTTGTCAAGATCTTCCACTAGAGCTTGTGCGTGCGCAAGCAAACTTTTACGGTGGTACATAAACTTTAAATCTACACCGAATTCAGGTTCTTTAAACGCCGATAAAGCCTCAATCAAGCGTTCGGCCACCGCAACACATTCCTCGATTTTGTTGTTTAACGCAACCGATGTTAAAATATCATTTTCCGTTGATCCCCCACAACCTCTTAGCTTTGAGATAAACCTTTTCTCAGCTTCACAAGGTTGCTCCATGAACATGGAATCAAAAACCTCGTTGGCTCTTAACTTTTCATGCATTGCTCTTAATTTTAAAATCTTTTGCGGAATTGGATTTTCTTGAAGAACTTCCTCAAAGTTTACGTACTTATAATTCTGCTGCCGCTTTGGTAAAAAAGTTTCGCTTTTTGTTGGTTTGGCTTCAGTTTTAATGTTCGGTTTTGAACCCACTTCAGTTTTAGCAGATGTACTAGTTGACATGGATTTCGACTTTATTGTTTTCAAGCTTTTGTGCTTCGAACAATTTCCTTTTACACAGTCTTTACATTTCGGTGCAGATTTTGTTCTGGGAGCGGGATGTTTGCTCCGAACAACCCTTGCTTTTTCCAGCATTTTCTCAACTTCTTTCAAACCATTTGAAGAAGTTGTTGCAGCTTCTTCTTCTTCATTCTTAGGGGGAGATTCCGCTTCACACTTGATTGGCCACGGTTTTAATATGCTTCCTGCAATTAGAGAAATATTTTTATCTCCGACTGTAAAATCATCATAATGGTTGAACTCGAGCCCATTTCTTAGATAACCTGGTGCCCACGGTTGGATTACTATAGCTATTATTCTAGCAACGTTGGTTATTGCCAAAGTATGCAAACCACATAGACAGTGTTTAAGGTAAAGATGCTAGGTACTCATCATCTGGTGTTCTGGCAGAATGTGTTTTAGATTTTAATATGTTTGAAGTTGTATCTGCTTTATGTCAGTTTAATCCACAATTCAAAACCTTAGATTGAATTTATAAATAAAAAATAAAATAAGTTTATAAGTGGAAAAGTTAACTGTTTTTTTGGACATTTTATTAATCCCAAGACGTTAAATTGGAAAAGACACCTGTAGCCTACATAATGGTGCATTTTTTGTTAAAGTGAAAAAGAAATAACTATTTAAACAAAATAATTGAACCCACTGTATTTTTCTGCCAAATAACTTTCTTGTGCCTTTAAATCTTGAAGATGCTGCTCATAGTCTTGCAATTTAACAAGCAGGTCCTCCATTTTAACCGTAAAATGACGAAATAGATCTATGTGAGAAAACTTTTTCAAATAAAATAAAATTGTGTTCCCGGGAAAGCACCATTTTCGAAATGGAATATATAATAGAAATCATAACTATTACTTTTAAATTGGGGGTATAAGGACAAACTCAGTATGGTCGTGTGGCCGAATGGTTAACGTAACCGCTACATATACAGACTTACAAAAAAACGGACTTTTCAATGATCCAATCCTGAGTTCGACACTAAGAGTATAACATTTTTTTTAAATACGATCGTGTGGCTGAATGGTTAACGCGACCGTTACATTAAACAACTTCATCCAAAAACGGTCTTATTGACGATCTCACCATGGGTTTGAAACTAAGCTCGGTAAAAATTGCAAACTTAAGAACGGTCTATAAACAGAACGTGTGTTATAGGCATCCATCGTTCGGCAGGCGGCAGCGTCAGTCTCACTCTGCCAGTAGCGGGTGACAAATCATTTGCCTGTACTGTACTGATGATGTATCAAACAAGGGATCAAACATTTTTACCGTTTTAAGTTTAGAACTCGTAATGTGCTTCTCACTTAATTCATTTTATATAGAAAGGTGTAATGAATCGGTAGCGTTACACATTTGGTCATGTAATCGTTGAGGAATCTTTTGGATTTTGAAAAAAATGTATGGCAAACGCGCTTTGCTGTTTAGGCTGGTGGCAACAGTCTACCCGGAAATAAACAAGTTAAAGAACTCCGATTTATTTTCACGCTGTACATTGCAACTACACCATTCACACAAACTGTACATTGCAACAACAAAATT
This sequence comes from Ciona savignyi, assembly GCA_000149265.1. Classification (NCBI taxonomy): domain Eukaryota; kingdom Metazoa; phylum Chordata; class Ascidiacea; order Phlebobranchia; family Cionidae; genus Ciona; species Ciona savignyi. The sequence continues at coordinate 2,672,235 of CH002827.1, read as the reverse complement.
ACTCCGCTTGTAAAAACTGTACGAAAATATGGAAACGACAGTCATAATATAAAAAAAATAGAAATAGTAAAAAGTTGACACAAATTAACGACTTTTGGCTTGTTTTGTTATGATAGTACAGCACCAATTTATTCGCAACAATTGAAACAGAATGAGCAATTGTCTCTTGCAGACTCGCTGCACTTCTCCATCATTCTTGAAATTCTAGATTTATTTGATGACGGTTGTTTTTGGATGACAGTTTCCACGGTCAGTTCCTCGTACGGTTTAACGGAAAGCGACTTGGCGCCATTTTGGAGTCCGGCTCCCATAGTAACTTCATGGCGAAGTTGCGACGATTCCATTTTGTCCAGAATCTGCTCCGCCAGCCGATGTAGCGCTTTTGTGACGTCACTTCCGGTCAAGGCGGAAGTCTCGACGAATGACGCACCACGTTGCTTAGCAACCCGAATCGCCGCTTCGCTGGGTACCGATCGCTGATGACGCAGGTCGACTTTGTTGCCGACAAGCATTGTGACGGGACAATCGATGTATTCCGACATTCTCGACGCCAAGTTCTCGAACCAATAAGTCGTGTTGTCGAAAGTTCGGATCTTAGTAATGTCATAGACGATGAGTGCACCCACCGCTCCCGAATAGTACGCGTTCGTTATGCTCCTGTTGTAAAACCAAATTTGAAACGGTGTAACATAAACATATAGCAGCCTTAAGTAACAAATAAAATAAAATATATATCTGTCTACTATTGTAGTCAAAATAAACGGTTCAAATTATATTTTTAAGAAAATAAATATTTTAAAGTAAACTTTAATGCTCGGAAAAAAGTAAGCTTGTAGAACCACCGACGCGATATCTCTATCCAGAGTTCTCTCTAAGTTCGCGTGCCATCGATTTTTAAATCAATATACCACTGTAAATTTTATTATGAATCCAATGTTTTGATTGTTTCCGGGATCTAAATTATTCAGGAGCCACTTAAGAAATTATTGACGTGATTTCTGTAAAATAGGATTCAGATGCACTGTAGATCGTTTAACAAAAGGTTGTGACTTCGTAACCGTCTGCGCATTATATATTTGCCTGATCTAGAAATTTTAAAAAGCCCCTCATATTCATAGTCAAAATTTAGTCACAGTGTGAGAATCTCACCGTAATCACGTTGTAAGGATTGTTTGTTCTTTATATCCGTGGCTGGGAAGCCAAGATTTATTGAAAGAAACGTGAGACAAAGTATGCTCACACTTAATAGGACTACTGTACTGTATAATATACAGTACCATATATTATATGGTTGGCTCATTTATATCGTTATAACTGGAAGACCAGATTTTATTCAAACTATCATAGGGCATCATATTATTCCGGAATGGTTTTAACCTCAGCGATCGATTTAATCAAAAATCAAATGAACATAACTCTCACCTAAACATATCTCTCCCCGCCAAATCCCAAATGTGCAGGCACACCACGTGACCTTTCACTACTATTGTCTTTGTGACGTATTCAACACCAACCGTAGGTTTTACGTCATGTTCAAATTGGTCACGTGCGAATTTGTTGACAAACTGTGTTTTACCGACCCCAGTGTCCCCGATCACGAGAATCTTCATGACTTGGTCGTGTTTTCTGTGGAAACATAGCTTTAAATTAAAAATGTTATAGAAGAGCTCGGGCGGTTGGAGACTCAAAAGGAAAAGGTTGGGGAATTGAAACCAGCCGCTAACCACAGTCGGTTATATGGGAAATACGTTTAGCAAGTGGCGTATGATAAACAACACACTTTAATATATTTGGTAACCCGACGATGAGTACAATGTTATCTGACAATTACACGCTCCTGTATAAACATTAATATTCTAAATATATATTTCCTTGTCTAATAAATCGGCAAATCGCCTAATTCCCAATAACATATTTTTCGTTCTTTTAAAGACGTCTGTGACTACGTGACTGTCTTCATGTAACATCGTGACTATCTTCCTAGTTTTTCTTATATTCGTGTATTACGATACCAAAGGGCGCAATTAAGTTCGCAACAAAACGGATGCTTGATTTAAGCCCTTATATGAATAATTATACAATTTAAATTGAATGAAAAGCAATGGCGTCTGGCATCGAAAACCTAACTTTTTTTATTAATCTTTACATTGACGAGTTTTAACATTTGTCGTTTTGACAACAGTAGAAAAAAACATTATCTTTTTGCAATGAAAAAAAATTAAACTAAATTGAATTAGTAAATAAACGTGCAGTTTGCAGACGCAACGACAGCAAACTACTTTTATAGGTGACACTAACAGCATGTGCGAGTAAAATGCACCACAAGACCCTTAACTTCTTACAGGTGGGATTTGTAAATTATTAATCGCAAAATTATCGACCCCATACAAACATATTTTTTTATATTTCATATTTGTCCCCAAACAATAATAATATAGTACCGGCGCATATTTACACCAAAGAATAAATGATTTTCTAACTTTTTAGACAACGTCCACACTTTAAAAATTGCTAATATATAGTACAATGTCTTAATGGCAGTAAATGAGCACATATTATACCTGTTCGCTGACGTCATTTTCTTTTAAAGTTTGATATTTTCCACAAAATACACAGTTCTACTCAAAGAGTCTGTGGAATGAATGTACAGATTAAAATATCTCGCTACAGGTTGACTACGTGGAAGTCGATTTAACGATCTAAATTTGGGTCGATATTTGGCAACCCCTGGGACTTGTCCACATTTTAGTCCGACGCGTGATCCGAAAATTCGGCTTGTTACGGGTTGTTCGATTTGTGGTCGCTTGAGTCGCAGTTCAGGCAACGACAGATATTCAATTCCAAAATAAAATAAGAAAAAAAACGTTTAATGTAATTGTAATATAGATGAACTATAAGATGCGCGCACGATGCAGTTGTGTGCCTCGCTTCTGCTCTCGCACTTTTTTAGCAAAATACTGAACATGATTTCGACAGCATTTTTTAACTCATTTTATAGTTTGCTTATGTTCGTAGTATAAAACGCTATTTAACATACGCGTTGTTATTTGTGCCTTGGTTATCAAAAAATCTTGCTGCTCCACGTCTTCCATCGTTATGAAGTGCCGTCTAGTACATCATACGCATCGCTATCTTACTTTAAACCCTACGAGTTTTGTTCCTTTAAGACTATACGTTCCCTTACCCTGTTGCCAACTTCCGGTGATCTCACTCGTATTGTAAGATCAGTTATTGTGTTGTAAGAACAGTTAAGGACAACAAGCTTAGTATGGTAAAAATGTCGATGACGAGTTGCATCGACACATGAAGAGAATTTGAAGCAATGACCCATCAAGTCATTATTATCAAAGAGAGGAAGTGGGTATTCAAATTGGCGTCGCCCAATATACCGGTATCATTTAACTCTGGTTAAAACATATTATCAAATCGACACGAAAAAGTCCAAATACAACGCTTACTGAATTAGGCTAAAATAACGCATCCAAGAATATAATATGTTTCCATACGTATTTTACCACAGTTTTTTTTAACTACCGGGTATAAACAAATATATCATATCCAATTGAATCAATATTTAACTCAAGTTGACTCCAAAGTTTAAAGGTAGTTATTTCCAATTCCCTCTCGTCGCCATCTCACCCCATCCACGAGGTAATGAATGATCCATATATCTTATTCTCGTGGTAATTTCCCGAAGGCCTCGAAATAATCCATACTTTTAAATTATACCAAACTTGAGGTAACGCATGCTTCAAAAGATCTTGATTAATTTATTCATTTCACTAAGCGACGCGTGTATGAGAAGGGGATACATCCATTTATGAACTGAGTTAACTCAAGATGCGTATAACGGTGAAATCGATAATTCGTAACTAAAATCGATTTAATGTTTGTAAACATAGTTATAAAATACGTATACTCCACGAAACAAAGTTTAGCTTATAAAGTGCTATCTTATACACTTTATATGGTATAAGCTAAAGGTCCAGACTTGTTGGGGCTTCGGTAAGAAATAATAAATTTTATTGTCTTTTTTTGGTCAAAGTATATTGCTTTGCTATTACTGCCTCTCTAACTCCAAAATTTAAAGTAATTTTATTATGTTAACCTATAACTTTGTCCAAGAAACAAACAACTAACTGTTTTTTTAATTTTTAATAATGTTTATAAACAATTTACCTTTTAACTATAGGCTCCTTATCAACACACGTACTGATCGTAAATTTACCTTACAAAGCTTTACACCACGTAGCCTTAAATTTACACTCAAAAACTGTTTAATTATCACCTATGTAACACTGCAGCAAATGCCACCACACATTATATATCTGCCAAGTTCCACGCCTACGTTCACGCTACAGACCGGTTGCGGGGAGTTATCACGTCATACAACTGATACACAATGACGTACTGAAACACTTACTCATCAAAAAATAACCCAAACACAAAGTACCTTTAGAAACTATAGCTTACTCACAGAAAAAAAAACACTTTAGAAACTAATAGCTTACAGTATACGTACGCATCGAAAAATAACCCAAACATCCAGTACCTCTAAAAACGTGATCTAACAAGTCAAACCGATCAAAACTAAAATTAACTTAAAATCTAAAAAGAAATCTTCTCAGTGTTTAAAAATACTTCGGACAAAATATAGTTTTACACCCCTGCCTCACATATTACCACACCTTTATCTATTAGTATATGCCGTGCAAAAAAGTCGAAACACTAATTAAAAGATATAAATAAATTGTACATTTTGATTTCCAAACCCAAGTCGAAACTTTCATGCTTTTGAAACTCAAATGCTTTGAGCACGAACGCCTTTAAGCAACTTTATTTTCGCAGCATAAACAGTCTGTAACCGGAAAGTGCCATCCATTGTGTACATTGTACAAGCTGCGTGCGTTGCTTGGTATAATCTCTTGTCGTACGTTTTACTGTTTTAGTTAATGTCGGTGTGTAAGCTTGTTGGTTTTAATTAGCGTTCGTGTTTCTCCCCAAGCAAATGGTGTACAAAATGCCGCCTTGACATTCCCGCAAGGTTAGGAAAAATCATGACTTCATTATGTGCATCTGCGTCAAATTACACCACGGTTCTGTTTTTTTGCATCTATGCCACAGTACGTGTATCTGTGCCAATCAAAGCTTGTTTTGAAGGTATAAACTTGCTTTAAAATACTATTTATATTTTTGGCCTCCTTCCTTATGCACCACTATTCCGATTTTGAGTGGTTTTAAAGTATAATCCTTGTACTGGCGTCAAATCGAAACATTTACCGATTTGTGTTTCCTGCGAACCGAGGACAAGTGTATTAAACCCGACAAAACTGTTTGTGTGTCATCGAACAAGAAATTTAAAATGTTCAACTGCCACCTCTTACTGATATTTTGTCGTGTGAATAAAGGTATCCTACAACACAAAAAAACAACCTAAAAACGACTTTACGTATATATTTTTATGAGAAAATATTTTAGATCATATTCTTTAAATTTGAATTAATAAATAAACTATTCACCGACGTGCTATTCTGGGTAAACAACAGCTTTCCTAACTCCACATAATACAACCAGCTTTGCTTAACATCAGCATTTCTTATTCACTCTTATTCAATGCCATGCTGATTAAGCGAAGATGGCTTTCTAAATACAATCATGAGTTAAGCGTGGTTGACTTTCTGGTGTTTTGCACGCATTGCTTATAGCCTAAATTGAGGTAAAGAGTTCACATATAGCTCTTAATAATAACACCTAAATCAGGAACATACGATTGCAACATTGTGCAGTTGTTTTAGCCAAAAATATATATTGTCAATCATTCGTTTGTGTATCCTCTGTAAAATAAATTATAAGATTCTAAAATTATCTTTTCAAATCTATTTTAAAGGCGAACTCAAATATACCTCTTCACCAGATAACAAAGCTGCAAGGGGACTAATTAAAACCGACAAGAAATTATTTACACAAAATAAAGCGTTGCTTTGCAATTATCGAGACAGTTACACATTGCACGATTTTAATCACAACCCGGAATGGCGTGACTGGTCGTTTCACTTGCCCTTTTCTGGAATTATTTCTAGCGCAATGACACAGCTATACAGCACATTTAATAATAGTATGCAAAGTATCTGTTGGTTGTAATCGAATTTCCCCCTGCAAAGTGACATGTTTTGCCGCTCTCCGAGCCAAAAACGATTCAAAAACGTATGGTGTAAATGAATTAGCCATTCATCTACTGTGGTAGCTTTGATAACCTGACTTAGGCCGAGGAGGGTCATGCGTTAAATATGTGTCGGCTCTATTTCACAGCATGTTTAATGTTCTATAATCATCGTGATTCGGAAAACACCGAATAGTTTTCTTGACCTTTCCGTTTCTTGTTTCTGTTTCGTGGCAGACACAGTTGCGGTATTTTATGACCATGGGAAAGTTGCGTGGAAGCAAAAACATGGCATGCATGTCGTTCTTAACTTATACATGACGCGGGGCAAAACTGGACCTTCAAAATGCTCTTGTTTTTCCATGTGACTGAAATGCTTTTATTGCCCAATTAACTTCGCCAAGTGGAGCTTGGACGCCAGTTATTAGACGGTTACCGTGGATAAATCTCTCAACGTGATTTCCTTAAGGGCCAAAATAGAAATGACACATCCATCTATTTATCCATCCAACGAAAACGGATTAACACCAGCAGTCAGACTCTCTGGTTATCACATAGTCGAGAAAGTCACCGTCCACGTGCCCTGACCAAAGTAACAACCAACTAGAATCAAATGAATTTTTATATGGCGATGTTGACAATTCCATCAACGTTGCATTTCCTCTGCGGTAGGCTATAATACACCATTTGGTACGGGATGGCCTTATTGAAAATCCTATTTAAAATATGTTTGTCTCTCATACAAGTAATCTGTCAGTATTTTTAAAGGTTTCTCCTTGTTCGAATCATTTTGACCTACGTCATGACCGTTTGACCCTAGCTATTTAATTGTTGGGATCTGGTTATTCAACTTAAAATGAACAAAGAGACGTGTGTAAAAATTTCATTTCCACACGAATACTTTAATTACCTCGTGTTATAATTACTACCGGTATCAATAGGTATATAATCATAATGGTTGTAAGCTATTAAGTTTTATGGTGGTATTTAGTTTCTTGTTGTGTGCATATTATTTTGCGAATTCGCCCCCTTGTGCCGTAAACTTCACGTTCTACCATCACATCTGTATAGTATGTGTTTCGAGTACTAAATTATGTTCACTGCCAGTATCGTGTCGCAGTATAAACTTACATAAACTTAATCCGATTTAAGAAATTATATTGTTACGTCGGAAAAGAAACGTTAAATCGCACCCAAAACTAGACAGTGTTAACCACCATATTTTTAATACCCCCTTTGAGTTTAGTTTAGTTTATTCATTTTTGCCCCAGTTTTTTAAAATGGCAATCGAATATAAGCACGACACAGGAACGGGAAAGACGGCAAATATATGTATCGGTCTGGTTAACTATTCGGCCAAATAACCGTAAACATTGCATATATGTACACAAAAAGACGGCTGATGCCATTCTTTGAACGACCATGTATCCCCTCTACGATCTTATAAGTTTCACTTCAATGCGTTTAAAAGTTTGTAAATAGTAGGCGGGGCTTTCCCCATAAGTTTTTTTCCTTTTGGCAACCCGCCATGGTTGCCTCGGCATTGGGTCATTTTAATTATTTTAATATTAATTTAGTTAGTTCAGCTTTATGCCAAACATGTCTAGTAGGCCGTGTGGGGGTATTGTGGGCAAGCCACCTAACAGACGTTGACCCGTTATTCCCTATTGGAAGTTCAGTTACAAATCTTCTGCGTTTGCACTGCATTTTAGGGCAGTTATGTGGGGATATCTGTCATCAAATATGATAAAATTTATAGAGAAAATTTATGTTTTATAGTCATGTTTTTAATTTTTTATTTGCTATAATTCACCATGTGTTCAGAATTTGTTTTAAATTGTGACCAACCCGTATTTAGTTTCCTACTTTTGACAGCTCAGTTATCAAAGATTAATTATAAATTAACCAAGCATATGCACCACAACAAAAGCTTCAAGATACCCACTGTTTGCAAATAATAGTATGATGTTTTTCCATGTTATAAGGAGTTTTGTTCTCTTACTTCACGGATAATCATCTAGTATTATATTCAAATCGGCTAGACTCAAGGTTAGGGTTTACAAATGCATAGTTTTCGAAAACAAAATATATTATGTTCTGCTGAGATCAGGTGAAGAATATTATAACATGGTTTGGCAGCAATGCCCAAACAAAATCTATTTTGAAAGTAATAAGCTGCTGCCAGTTTTTCATGATTTAACTAAAAATAACAGAAATAAATTCTTCATTGTTATACAGATTTTACTAAAATTATCCAAAGATAACTGTGCATGTATCCTAAGTGTCGATTTTTCCTGCCAGAATACAATTGACGCATCAATTTATCTTAATCAAATTACTAGTATTTTAAAGCCAAATATAGTAAAGTTTTAAAATGTCAGATTTTGGTTCAATGATATTAAAGCAACGGCTTTTAAAAGTGATTTGTCTCGATTCAACACATTTGAATGAAAAATTGGCAGAAATTGAAAATGTCCTAATTGCTACTAAAGGACAGCCTCCAACATTGCAAGAAGAAGTTTTTGAAGAAATTATTCAGTTCAGTCATCTTAAAGACCCTAGGATAAAGAAATTAGTGTATTTATACCTTACGCTAGCGGTTGAAATATACCCTGATTTACTACTTTTAATGACGAACTCAATTTTTGCGGATTTGACTGATCCGAGCCCGATTGTACGCTCGTGTGCGATCAGAAGTGTCACTATGCTAAATTCAAGTTGGGAAAAATCAAGTGGATTAATTCTACGATCAACTGAAAAAGGACTTCAAGACCCAACTCCTAGTGTAAGATGTTTGGCTGTAATGGGAGTTGCACAAATTTTCAATCAAAGCCAAGATGAGCTGAAGCATTTTTTAGAAACAGTTATAAAGCTTTTGGAATCTGATCCTGATCCTGCAGTCGTGGTGAATTGTGTCAGATGTATTGCTCACTGTGATGTCACAAACCCATCTCTTCATCAGTACATTCAATCATTAATTGAGAGGATAGACTTATTGGAATACTGGCCCAGAGTTATGATATTAACATTGGCTAATTCAAAGCTAAAATGTGAAAAATTTACTGAAAATCAAGTTTTTAGGGTTTTAAATATACTTGATCCAATAACAAAGCTGACATCAAGGACATCTCTATCAATGGGGAGTTTCTCCTTGATGTTAAAAATATCAAAAGATTTGTTTAATGTTAAAAGAGATGTGACGGCCCATTTGGTTGCAAGGTACTTGAGGATTCTAACATTTAGTAGTTCAGCTCAAAAATTTGTAATTTTCCGATGTTTAGGTCAGTTTGTCATGGATCGAAACAATTCAAATGCCAAAACACAACTGCAAAATCAACTTCACCACTTTATATTGTTGTACGGTGATTCTGAACATATTAAAGTGGAAAAATTAAAACTGCTGTGTCTTTTAGC
>CH002827.1:2623592-2644640 GCA_000149265.1 Ciona savignyi | reverse complement strand
AGCCTCTTGGGCCTGAAGCATTCGTGCTGTTTTTCCAGGGTTTTTCTCTGAGTGTAATTGAGTGGAACCTAGATAATCAGCAGTAAAAATTATTCCTTCAATCAAGTCCTCGGCATCACAAGGCCCTGGTACATTTAAAATAGGGCTCTGTGCTATTGGATTGGCTGTGCTTTCTTGCAGTGATAAACCTGTTGTTGAAGTGGGGTTTTCTTGCAGTTGTGGTTCTTTTACATTTAAAGTAGTTTCTGATCTTGGTAACATAGGTTCTAAAGTTCTTTCAGGCTGAATAGGAGTGGTGGGTGCAGAGACGCTTTTAGGTATCGTCATCTTTACCCATGGATCATCTGACACTTGATCTGCTTCAATTTTAGCAAGCTGTACAGCTTGATCGACATCTTCAACACTTGCAACACTGTCATGGTCATATGAGATCGGTTTTACAGGATTCGTTGGCATCAATTCGAACATGGGAAGACCATTAACTCCGTTTACAGGTACTTCTTGTTTTGCCCAGATGTTATTTGATTCTCGCTCTGGAGAAGTGTTTATTGAATACTGAGAAATTTCCTGTAAGTAATCGTTAGTAACACAAGGCTGTATTTCCCAGGGGTCACTTTCAGCCTGTACAGGATCATCAATATGATTAAAAGGAGTGATTTTAGGTGTCTCAACAGGAGATAGAGTGTCGAGCGTAGAATCAGATGGTTCATCTACAATGTACTCCGTTTGTTTTTCGGTTATTACATCACTATCATCATTACCAACAGAAATATTATTTTCTGTTGGTTCATGTTCATCCAGACTTTCATTAAATGTTTCACAAATTTCTGAATGCTCCTCAGAAACTGTTAAATTTTCATACTGACGAGACAACCCATGCAAATTGTCTTGCTCATCAAGCCGTGCACACGATTTCATTTTAAGCTCATTTTTTGCTGTAAAGTCAGTCATATCTTCTGGAATCTCAGTATGTTCCAACAGTAATCCATTCTCTAAAATTTCATTTTCACTTTGGTGTAAAGTTGAAACATCTTCGTTATTATTTACAGAATCCACAGAGTTATCCAGTAAGTTTTCATTTTCATTATTATCCAGCGTAACAGTCGAGTTATCAATTAATATATTCTCACCAACCAAAGAATGGCCACTTTCTTGTACAAGGTCTTCCATTTTAAAAGTATCGGTAATGACTTTAAGCAAGCATTTCTGAAGAGGTAAATATGAATAAATAATGAGAGAATGTGCTTAGCAGATAGAATAACAAGAGAATAAAACAGAGGTATCCTTATAGTTTTAAAGCTTAATTGATTAGTTTATGGTTATATAATCATGTAGTCATACATACGCTACACTACAGACACAAAACTATCACATACTAAATAGAACTGTTTTATTAACACGTAACTCGTTTTGCACGTCATGTCAAGAGTTTATCTAAGGAAATAAAAAAAATAATTCAAATACTTCATAACACCAACACTTTTGATAAATTTATTACTCTTAGGAACTATAATACTACCGAACTGTTTTACTTGTTGGAATGATGAATAACTTCACCGCCTGGTTTCCTTGCGCTCTGTTGCGTCTGGAATCGATTCTCTCTTGTATTCTAGTCTCGTAAAACTGTTCCCCTTCGTATTTATACAGTGGAGCAAGGGCGCAATTGGGGCATTAAAATTACCAATAAACTATTTAATTAGTTTCGAGAGGTTAGCGTAAACTTCGCCTATTTATTCCCCAACCCAAACGTGTTAAAAATCACACGTATGGCACGAATCTGTTAACGCCTTAGTTGTGACGTCATTATGTGAGAACCACATGCTTCACTGGAGTTTCTTTAACTCTATATTAGAGAACACTTATGTTTATAGAAAAAAAAATTGTATAGTTACCGTATATTGTAAGGGACTGTTTTAGTTGTTGTTTTTGTTCAAATTACAAAAAAAAACAGGTAGCAAAGAACGGCAAAATGAATTGATTGTTGAAACACATCATTACAAAATATACTTGATATAGATTATAGATAGATTAGAATCAAATCTAATCATTAGATAGATAGATATTATAGATTAGTGTCACGCCTTGAAGGTAGTATAAAAATTGGCTGCTGGCAGTCTATATACAACATACTGCAATACCTCCGTACTAGAGGGTGTACACAAGGTGCCAGTAATCTCTTAATTGCCCATACGATAACATGCCAATTCTTAGGGCAAAGCATGAATCTACCATAGAATATGTGTGTGCACGTTGGACCACAAGCCGACAGACGACAGTGCATGTAATCGAAAACAGGCTTTAGCTACAGGTAAAGCAAGCTCTATCTTAAGCGTGCGGTAAAAGGAAATCAGTGGATGTTTTATGGGGACAATGGGGTGTACAAAAATGGTAGAATAATCAGCATATTATTTATATTCCAAACACTAATTCCAAGATAAACATGATTATATGCATTTGTATATGTGTATAGCATAATTACACTTTTTGAAATTAAAATATATTTGTAATATCATAATAGTCTCAACACAAAAATTATTTTCATTGTTTTATGCTTGAAATTGTAGATATATATAAGAAAATTATTATTCTTGTGTTTTAGTTACAAGTGTCAGCATTGTTAGGTACAATATCTTTTGTTGGATAATATAAAATATAGTCAATTTATAAGAATGTCAGAAAAAATAAAACCTACCAAATCAAGATTGTTTATTTTGCCTCAAAAATGCTTAACTGAAGAGAGTACATCCACCATTGTGTCTTTACTACACCCTAGATCACAACAACAAACAAAATTTGTGATTTCAAGTCATACTAATCAAGAAACGATTGTGTCAGAGATAAACCAATATTCTGACGATTTTGCATCTTGGTTTATAAACGATGATCAAGTGAAATCCGATGGAACAATTTATATCTGTACTCAAGTTGATCCTCTATTTCTATGTCTCCCGGTTCTTCGAGGTGAAAAAACTGGAAAATTTGTTCTTTTGGATCAAATTTTATCCGATCAAGGTGGAGAGGAGTTAGGTAAAGTTTTTGAAAAATCACCCGAACAGAAAAAACAACTTGGCAATGTGAGTGATGTAAATAAATGCGGAGAACTCATGGCTTACAGGTTTGTGTTTAATAGGCCTACTTCCTTTGTTTAATGTTGATAGAAGTATTTTGATATGGCTATTGTTGCATAAAAATTATTTTCTTAAAAATCCAACAGTCTGGGTACTTTACTCCGAACCTATAAATCCTAATATATTCAGTAGACAGTTTTTTTTCAATACATTGTGCAATATTCACTAAATGCCCTTTCGACAGACGATCCAAACGCTATTAATAAACTAAACAGGACAAAATATATTCCAGGTTTAATGAGGAAAAAACAATGAGATGGTTGATGATGAAAGTTGAACAGACAGTTAAAGCTTTAAAAGAGTCGGACCTGTTTATCGGTGATACTGAAGGTATCGGTACTCGACATAGATTTTTTTATGATTTTTAAGTTATATGTGATGTGCATTTGGTTCAATAATGTACATTTTAATGTTTGTTTTATTAATCCAAATTATTTATTTCATGATTACCTAATAAAAACTTTCAATATATAGATATATATTTTGATAGCGTTTGGATATATATAGTTATTTACGTTGAAATTATGAAACGAATGGACCAATAAATAAATAAAGCAACCAAACTCGAATTGAATTAAATTAACTCAGCAAGTGATGTTCTGACGAATAACAATGCTGCAACTTTTCGCTTTAAATAGGCTACAGCGCGATTTTGGTTTCGATAATTAGACATTGGCTTGCGCTGTTCAGATGAACAAACATGGTCAAGTGGCAATTTTTTGTCTAACCCAGCTTTAGGGAATGAATATTAGTTAAGAATATTATTTTTAAAAAACACATTCTAGGAGATGCTTACACAAGATACGCCCATGGACTTGTGAGCGAATATCTGGAAGAAGATTTAGCGAAGAAACTCGCCGCTCATTTAAATATTCCTGAGCGAAACGAGAAACGAAAAAATTCTGGACAAAAACCAAATGCAAAGAAAATCAAAACCGAAGCATCGGAAGACTACAGTAAACTTGTTGAACATGTGGCTAATACCGAATCAAAGAACTTGTCCCGCGCACAAAAAGCACTGCAAAAAGTAGACAAAACAGGGATGAAAAATATTTTAAGTTTTTTTGGAGGAAAACCAAAAATTAAAAAATAAGTTTACCGAAAATTTTAAAATCGTCATATTTTATTGAATGTGCACAATATTAAAGTATAAATTGTACTACTTTATATTGAAACATTTGGGAATGTGACCCTAACAGTAAATCCAAAACAGTTGCGGTTATAAGTACCATTCAACCTTATCTTTTCGCTTACATTTTTTGCATTGTAAAACACTGCCAATTTAACAAATATTCTTGTATTTTTTTTCTCATTAATGTCTTTCATTAATCTTCAATTTTAGTTTTGTAAATGTGGCTATCTCAAATCTAGTTTACATCGTTCTTCTTATGCTTTTGTTGTTTTATAGGTACTTGTAGAATGATTTACTAAACTTGTGTAGCAATGCTAACTCAAAGAAAACAAAGAGTCAAGTAAGTTATGTAGAGTAGAGCTTTTATCCTCTTTATTTATAGAATAATAAGTAATATTCAATTCAATAAGGATATAATTGTTTTTTATTATACCAAATTAGATTAAAACTTTAATGCAAGATTTTCATTCAATGAAAATTTACAGTAACTATGTCTAGCACTTTTAACTTGACATGGAATAATATTATTAAATTAAGAAATATAAAATAAATCACATATTTTTGTCAGATTGTTGTGTAGGCTATCCAATTTGGTTTTAAAAAATATTCAAATAAAAATTTATACTGGTACCCCTGTTGAATAAACAGTAAATTGTAATGCAATCGTATTTAGAATATAATATTTTCTTTTCTGTTTACAATTTAATTGAATCTGATAAATTATTTAAGGGAGAGTCCATTTTTTGTCTACTGTAATTTGTTGAACTTTGATAGTAGCTTAAATTTAATATCCATGTAATGTGCAAGATCCTAGCTAACATGTAGGTGCACTAAAGTCTTGATTGCTTAAATTAATTCTTTTTTTAGTATGTGTTCAGCATATTAAATTGTTAAAATAGAAATGGCATTGACTTACAGCCTTTGCCAAGTAAGGTCACATGCAATCATTAAGTATATATGATAATATATGTTAAATGCTTAAAACATAAATTTGTGCTCAAAACATAAATTTATCAACCAAATAAATTTAAATACAATCCCGAAAACCTTTCCCAAACAGCCCAAATGTCACCATAGCTCCCGATGCACTTGTTTGTGATGAAGCAACACTGGAGGGCAGTATAACCATCGGCCCAAAATGTATTATCCATCCCAAAGCTGGGATCTACGCTAAGGATGGTCCTATTGTCATTGGAGAAGGAAATATTGTTGAAGAACAGACCAAAATAATTAACAGGTGTTATATCCTATTTGGAAACATTTTTTTCAGTTGTTGTTTTTGCTTATTAAAATGGAATTAAGGGAAGAAAAAACGGGGCAAAACAATAGTTAACCAGTATGGATTGGATTTTTTGGAAACAGTTGTGTACAAAAAGTTAGCTTATAATAAAACTTACTGAAATAATCATGATATTGTAACATGCCAGTAGACAAAAATATGATGCTGATATTTTTTTAATTTTCAGGGTTGGTGTATATCTTTGCTTTTCAATAAAATTCATGTTTTTAAATAAAAAAATCAATAAATAACCAATGTTTAAAATTAATGGGAAAACAACGCATTGCATAAATATAAAATTTAACTATGTTTAAATATTAGGTGAAATACTATAAATATAAAAGATGGTTATGATAAAAAGAAAAAGCAATAAAATTGCACAATGCAATTCAATATTACTGTCAGTAACAGTATAGTGTCGTAGTAATTACAACTCCATATGACATCTGTATTTGTAATTACTAAAAAACTGTAATTTTATTATATAAATACTGAAAAATCAACTAATTTAAAATGATTTTTTATACATTTAAAGAAACAAATTTTTCCATAAAATATCTAATTAATAGAATTAGTTTTTCTTTCTTTTCTCAGAAACCCACCTGGTATCACTGGAAACACTACGCTTATCATTGGAGACAACAACATCTTTGAGGTTAATTCTGGTAAGCGTGGTTTGTTTTAATCCTTAATCCCATTAACCCCAAACATTTGGCATACAGGGTGATAATAATTATTTTAATTTAAAGTTGTTTATTTTACTTGTTGATGACCTCATTGAAAAATTATAATAAATTGTGGTAGATTTTTTAATATATTTTAACATCTAGGCACCCTGTATGTGTGTTTTAAAGAATGGCTTCTTTATACATTAAATTAGTTTAAAGTATCCAACTGTTTGTACATTTGATAACAAATGACAAACATATGTGTCAAAACACAACAAAATGTTGCTTTATTAGATCATAAGTGTCAAGATTAACCGTCAAAGTATTAACATTTGTTAGAAAATCTTAATTTGTTTACGTAGTAATAATGTAATGAAAACAGTAATATTTACTCTCATCAACATATCTGGTACTGACAAATTTGTGTTAATTTAATTTTGAATTTGTATTGTTTTCAGAATTTTCCGGTAAATTTATTGGAAACAACAATATTTTGGAAGCAAAAGGTGAGTAAGATATTTAGATTTTTAATTTGAAACTCGTTTTTCTGCTAAGTGTTGTTAAACGTAATTACATTCAAACATTTTTATTGCCTAATAGGATAAAAACATCTGGAACATATATAAGTTAATCACTGTGGTTGAAACAAAGAAAGGTGTTATTACCAGCACAATGTCTAATCAATTGTTTCCTTGGGCAAGGCCATTAGCAGACATCACATCTCACATAATAACCTGACAATGCGTATGAGATAATACAACGATTGTCTGATTACAAAACCTGTTTTTCCCATCCACAAGGATAAACATGAATATGGTATTGTAATAATCAGAATTCTACATACCCAGGGTCAGAATGCAGGAACTATTGTAGTTTGTTTATTATTTATTATCACATTGATTTATTTGAATTTAATAATTTAAGAAGTAGTGATTTGCCTACAACTCAGCTGTATACAATGAAATTGGACATTAAACCTGGAACATATAAAATGTGGTATTATTATTATGCAGTATGATAACGATAATTTAGGAACCAAGTAAGTCCATTTGGGCATCCGTTCTATTTTGTCATAACATTCATCAAATGATTTGCCAAGACTTGACAAGTGAGCTGCCAGTTTAGGTTACATTGTGCAAATAAACAGCACAGCCAACAAAATTAAAAAGATATTATTTAAACTATTTACCTCTACAGCAAGAGTTGGCCCAAACACAAAATTATCGAATAACTGCGTGATCGGTGCACGGTTTCACATAAATACTGAAGAAACGCTTCCAGATAACACTGTGATATGTGGAGATGATTACCTGCGTAGGACAAATAATGATAAACTACCGGTGATTATTTAGTTAGTTACAGATTATATTATTTGTATGCTGGTGGTTGGTGTACGTGTAGCGGTTAAATTTCTTGGTCATAACCAGAAAGGTTTCTGATTTAATCTCGGCCCTGACCACAAAACATTGCGATTGTATAAGGGCATTTTACGTCACGAATTTTATCTTGTTGCAATGGAGTTTAATAGTCATTCAAAAATTGTACTCACTGCTCAAATATATTCTTGGGGATGTAAAAATACATGGGCCATTTTAAAACACACTCCATCATTAAATCACGTAGCACCCTTGTTTCCAAATCTATAAATCCCAATAAACCACTATGTTAAGGCAATGCGCTATAAGTCACTTTCCCAAGGGTGTAACCGATTAGTTAACAGCTGGTTTCTATCCCACTACCTTTCGACAGACTGTCTGACGCACAAAAAATAGGGAATTGAAGAATATTGTATGTACTACATGCTATAGGATAGGATATGCATGGCAATCTTCAGATCACCTCGCGCCAATGGCTGAATCTATTGCAGTTATGTTTTATATGATACAGTTTTTATATGATCCACGTTCCTTTAATTTAGGACAGCCCATTAATCCGCTGGGTTCAGGCAATTTTTTGTTAGGTGCCTTACCCAAGAACACAACCGACTAACAAGAGACCAGTTTCGAATCTGCAACCTTTCAGTTGAAATGCGTCGCACTAAACCACCAGACTAACTGGTCGCTATAATAGCTTTGGCGACTGAATAACAGGCAAAATTTTCAACTTTCCTGCATTACTCACAATAAAAAGTATGTTTTAAATAATAACATCAAAACTTATTCAATTGAAAATGTGTATTTCCATGTGTACATTTTAAAACTAGTTACTCGTATATCGAGTGTGTTCTTAAACATTTATTAGCAAATTTTTTATGAAACTCATTCTTCCTCAGCAACAATCCCAACAGTTGGACTATCTGAGACGTATTTTGCCCAATTATCATTTCCTTGTTCAATCGAAGCCAACAACTTGACAATGTGGAACAATACAAGTAGTTAAACTGCTGAATTGAATGTTCGAGACATCACTTGATTTTACTAAAAAAAAAACATGAGTTTCACTGAATGTTTCATCCGAGTTCATGTTAAGAGTTCATTGTTGCATCAGTTGTACTTAATTTTGTGCATTTTCATTAAATGTTGTCGAAATCCTTGTAATAGTGTTTTTTTGTGAATTACAACTAGCCATGAACATTTCTTTGTCAAATATATTTTCTGTGTGAAAATGGTCAATGCACCAGCCGAATTGTCTCGACTGTAAATATTGATTGTATTTAAATTTGGAATATTATTCTGTATGGCATCGGAAATTTACCTTCAAACTAAACAATGTCTGACTGATAGAGTACAAAAATATTTATTATTGGCGGTTTTGACATTAAATTGGCTATATACAGTATTTAACTACAACCACAAGCACTTGTGGTGACATGATAGTCACTGGTGTTATAAATATAGACGGCCGGTGTATTACGTACAAGGAAGACTAAAAATCGCGCATGCCTTAACCCTTTGGAGAATAAAAATCATAATGTAGAAATATCTGTCGGGTGTTTTTGAATAAATGGTAGGATGGGATGCTGATGGTTATCTCGAGTGAAGAGGACAATGACACTCGTTGGTTGTCAGATTTTGTCGCGAAAAGTCGGTTTCGCGGGGCTAATGCACTGTTGAATATTTGATTATTTGAAGCGTTCAGTTGAAACCACAATGGTAAGATACCTGCTTCAAGTGTCATGTACAGACCACAAAAAAAATTATCACGATGGAGTTGTAGTTCGAATTGACTGGTCGCCTGTACTACTGCGATAGACACTAGACTAGAGGACATCTCATTTTCCAAAGGTGGGGTAACGACGTAACGTAGTGTGGGTTAAATACAGGAAATTGTCTAGTTATACTTTGATCAAAGTAGGTTACGGTAGCTTGTAGTTTCAACTTAATAAAGCAGAGATGTGCTCATCGCAAATAAAAAAAATGTACAGCATGTCGAGTAACGTATCTTACATAGAGGTTATTTCAGTACTTGCAGACGATTGCAACCACTTGTTTCCACGCCAACAAGAGCATTAGGCCTATACTATTGCGAAACCAAGTTGCATGGCACCAGCGACCCGCGTGCAATTTATTATTTGTGTCGTAACAACAATGTCAATTGTTCAAAAATCACAGAACTAACAGAGCAGATGCAAAATGATATCTGTTTTTTGAACATTTTAAGGAAAACCGACATGCTAAAAAGTAACAATAACGTGTAATTAACAGTTAAAACAATAGTTGTTAGTACAAATTTTCTGTTAAAAGTTACAAAAAATCTCTGAATTTTGATTTTAGCATTAGTCTATTTCGTCCAAGCCGACTAGCCTAGAGTAAATTCTTGTTTAGCGGTGTCTTATATGAAAACAGTCAAAATTATATACAAAAATGTTCAACCGTCAGTAGGGGCTAAAGAGGTTAACAGCTCAAGCTGTCGGTTGTAGATCAATGCCCGAAATGATGTGCAGTGTTTGTACCAAATGGACATAGTAGCTAATATTTTGGTCCTGGGTTAGATTCCCAGCCCCATTAAAACAGTATTAGTTCAAAATATATCGTTCCAAATTAAAAGTAAAATAATTTGAATGCTCGGTTATAGGTTTTGTCCACCTCCGTAATATATACTCCCATTACATTATTATCGTTTAGTGCCTAATCGTGGCTATTAAATATTTACAGAGAAATGTAGTTAACATGTCTACTTCAGCACTTACACATATTATGTAAATATATGAACATATGCACGTTTTAAATTGGCTTTATAGAAATGTGTAATATTAAAATTTTAAATACAGTAAGCTAAAACCTATTTAGACGAATTTCAGCAGTTTTTATTGGTAAAATTAAACTGAGCTGGCAAATTTTAAAGATACTGGCTTTCGTATTGTTATAAATGATATGCCTTTACGTCATAGAAAACATTGTGTCGTGGTAATTTCAATGCAACCTGGTAATCGGAGTGCGCTGGTGCGTGACCCGTATTCCTGAGTTTACGAGTCTCTTCGAAAGAATGCAAGATTCCTTTGGGCCAAGCGATTGGTGCGTTGTCGGCGATTACACGCGAGAAAAAAAGCGTTTGCTCGAGCCTGGCATTCACTCAGTCGACGCTTCCACCAGACATACATCGCTAGTCGGTTAGCGAGCTTCCAGAATATTGTGGAGAAATTTTTATATGAAGACTGAAGGTAGTTTTAATAGCCCGACTGTACAGAACAACACGAACTTAAATAGAAAACGGGTAGCCGAATTGCCACTGGAGAAAGAGGAAGAGAACCAACTTGTCCGTTCATATCCGTGGCCGTTGAAGATTCCCTCTCTGGGCAAAAGTTTCGGAAGTCTTCCAACGGAAGCGATCTCCCCAGAATCGGGAAAAATGAATTCGGACCCCAACAACAACCCGAAGGAGGAAGAGGTGGGTTAACTATGATTGCTCTTGAGACTTCATTTAAAAAAATAATATTTAGTATCATCTAAATTCTTATCTTTGAATAATTAAAATAATGATAATATAAATTTTGGAATCATTTTATATTTTGTATACCTTTTCAAAACAAAAAGTCCTGGTCTTGGGTCGCCTAGTTCTGATCAAACGGTTGTAGTGTAGTTTTTGTGGTAGGGATAGCTAATTAGTGGGTAGAATTTGTATCTAAATATTTTTTTCATGCGAATATGTAACTCTGTCGCGCATGCTATATAACCCTTGGTTTGAATTATTAGAAGATTTAGCAATCGTTTAAACAATCACAGCAGGCGGTGTCTTGTTATGTTCCGCGAGCATTGTAACTCCTGTTTTCGAGCTCGTATCTACTTCGTTAGTGCGCGTATACAGTATACACAGAAACCTGTCAATGCTTTTCGTCCAGATGTGCCACTTAATGATTTGCAGCAGGACTCGTGGTCCAATATCCACCAGAAAGTCATAACGAGACAAAATAGCCCTAACAGAGAATCAATATTTGCATTTGGCGTATTGAGATCATTTCTCGGTGTTTTCGTTCGCCCTTTCGAAGCTTTCGTTCAATGACAGCGAACATACAAAACCTATTAATGTTTCTCCGCTCGTTAACCCGTATTTAGACCATCCTAGACATTGCTCATAAATTAATTGGTCACAATATAATACCTTGGTAATCCCTAATCGTTTAATGCAAGAAAATCACCAATGAAAATAACTCTAAACGCAAAGGCAAAGTCTTGATATTAAGTCAGGGCGCAACTCTTACTGGGAAATCGTGTTTAAATTGAATTCCCAATGATGTGTGCCTCTCGCAGCCAATCGCTTATCGATAAAAGAGTTTGTCGAATGCACAACTGCTGAATAAAATTCGACTTCGGTGAGCTATTGATTAAATTGAACGTTTAAATGAAATTTCAATTAAAAAGCAATTGTTCATTCAAAACCAGATAGCGTTCTCTTATCGATCAGGGCACACATGGCATGCTACAGTATAATAAGCTATTAAAGTATCACATTTAGCCCTTAAAAGCGATGGGATGTCACATTTACCAAATCGATACAACGCTTTATAAACTTTTCTATTAGCCTTGGACTATCCCATTTTAGGAGGATGCCATAGTTTCTTGCGTCGAGTTTTATTTATATATTACTCGAGATGTTGAAATCAACAACACTTTTAAACAACCAACTAACGCGTTTGAGTAACTTACTTTGAAATGTGTTCTACATCACTGTAAGATGTATGTGATTGGCTCTTGGTAGACCTGGCGAGATAGTTTTACTGATCGTTTACTTTCATTAAACATTAGCTATCTGTGTTTATGTACCCAGGGCGTGGGCTTGTACAACTAAACTGGTTACACCGCTGGCTGATGAGTAATTCTGAATATATTGTTTTTAGAGTAGCGTCTGTTTTACGTGCTTTATTATTTTATTTTTCGGTTTTATTGAGCTGTTAAGTTCACGACCGGATAGCCAGCACTTCCTGCACGACTCCTTCGCGTTAAAAATTGAAAAATAATAAATTGTAATATTTTATACGAACGCTAACGTACAATAAGATAGCGCACCTACAATGACACAACGGACTTACCATACACGCAACATTTGTACCCATCAATTTATACCATTTTTAAAAGCATGTAGAGATTTACAGAAAAATTATTTTAACCTATTTTCTAATTATTTTTAAATATGTATTAGCATACGAAAAAGTGACATGATCCTGTCCCTAATGGATGGGACATTGAAATAAGGAAGCATAATACAACGGATCCGAGCAAATTCTGGTATGTCTCGACCAAAAAAACGTTTTGACTCTGACCAAAGAATGGTCTAAAACTGCAGATTCCTCTTGAGTGGATAACTTATTAATCATGAAAGAGAGATATCCTATATCCCGAAAGCTTTCTGTATAAAAAGCTCGCCTTCATATTTTTATGGTCCCGATTTACAAACCTTTAACAATATTGCATTGTATCTTGGCCTTATTGAATTTTATTACTGCATAGCAACAAGTATGCGATTTAAACCATCGCTGTCTTCTGCACCGTAAAAGTTGCGTCCTTGGCAAACATTCCGGGGCATGCACCTTTAACGGAGAGATCTGTTTCCCATCGTACCGCTGTCATTGGAACACAAATAGCCAGCTTTATCGTGGTCTTATCAAATCAACGATTGCGCTGTGTGCAAGTCGTACTAATGCACTTCCCCACTCCTGTTTGTCATTGGAAATGTTAACATTATCAGTTAGGCCACTCCGGATCGACAACCGTGTACTAGAATTGATTGGCATGCACTATGCAAACTAAAGACACGGTGTAGTACAGTTTACCGTTCCAACTTTTGTCTTATTATTCAAGATTATCCACTTCGACGAAAGCACAAATGAGTAAGAGATAGCGAGTGTTATCACAATGCCGTTTTACGTGGTCAGTGTTGGTCTAAATTAAAATCAAATTTAATATTTGCTTTTTCCGGAGCTTTAAACGACTATTATTTTCCAACAATGTTAACTGTTTGCGAAGAATCCACATTTTCTTATGACGTCAAAATTCATATTACAACAATTGTTCTTTCGGCGCCGAAATCGTTTTCATGGTTTGTTTTGAAAAAATCCACTGTCCCATTTTCCTTTATTTCGGACAAATTTAAACCCCACCCAATATGCCAATAATAAGCCACTTATTTCAAGCGTGTATTGATTCTTACCAATCGCTGACCTGCAGGTTAAACAAAGTATTAGGCTATGAATCTTTAATACTGTGATCCTGTTTCGACGCGTACCGTTGATAACTTCACTTTGAACGAAATACATATTTTTAGAAATCAGAACACCTTATATAATGTAGCGTTTTGCCGCCTCCCGACTTATTTCATATTACGCATTTTTAAAATGAATTATTTTCAGATTAGGAAGTAATAATGTAGTGTTTGCGCAATGTAGTATTGATTGTGTAGCAATAAATCATCTATTCCCCAGTCGCTTCATAAATGACACGTCGTTATTGCGTCATCAGCGGCTACGTCATGAAATATTGGCTATCTATTTATTCAAAGTCCCGCGAGGGCATACATACCGTGCCTTCTCACTCAAACGCGGTCGAATATTGTGACATCACAAACGAATCGCTTCCTGATTCCCGCTGTGGCCCCATGGGGGCATTGTGAACGCATAAACGTGTCATTATGACCTTAATAAAGACCATTATTGTCAATTATGCCCGTGAACAAAAAAATATTTAAACGATTTTTGAACCTCTTTCTAAAGTGTCCATCTTGAATTATTTATTCCAAAACACGAGATATACACCAGCTCTCTGTTCACATCTTACGATGCTAATTGAAGCGTCACCAACATAATTATATACCAAACAAAGACCGTTTAAGTTGTTGAGCGGACGTGTTATTGAGGTCCTGTTGACATCCGTCTGGTTTTCCTCTTTGAAAGGTTCCTGTAATAAAACTACATTAGCGCGTCATTCCTCCTCCCATGACCAGGCACAGGACGCAATAACACATTACCAGCACAACAAATGATAAATACTAACTTTACAACACCTTTATCGGACGGTTGCTTTATTTCTGGACATGTCTGCTCTTCCGGTCCTTTTTAGCGCTTGGAAGAGTGTTTCTTGTTCTTGAAATCGATTTTAACGCTTTAAAATTTGAAAGCTGGGTGCTTGCTTTTAGCTTGCAGGGCAATTAAAAAATAGGATGGAATGGGATATTCATGTTTATCCCCGTGAATGGGAAAAACTAAGGGGGTTTATCACACGCTGAATCGTCAGACCACCTCGCGCCCACCCTTGGGTTACCGGAGCTTTTGCATTGTGTTGTGTATTATTTCGACGTTCTTTAATTTGGTAGAACCCATCGTTCCACTTGGTTCGGTCAATGTCCGTTAAAAACCTTGATACAAGGACCCAGTCGACTCGCCAGTGATCAGTATCGAAACTACAACCCAGAAAGGCGACGCACGAACCCACCAAGCTAATCAGTCAGACTAATTGTGCAGAAACGCGTGGAAAGTACGCACTAGAACAGCACAAACTTACAAGTCTTAGGCCCTATTAACACTTTATCTATAAAAAACTATGTTGAAATCATTATATTTGATACATTTTACATCATCATTTACGCCTGCGGTTCTGTACGTATGTATGTACGTATATGCAACCAAGCGTGTATGTATTTTACGCTGCATATTTAATGCGTTAAATTATTTTGTTTAAATATTTTTAAGAAATAGATATTCAATTTCTGAGATACAGGACTTTAATCTTTAGTCAAACAGTTTCTTACACTTATTTCCGTTTTAACAATTTTGTGGACCTTTGTGCGCCCAGCAATTCACTAGTATGCCCACATACACATAATATCGATTGCACATTGACAGTTTTAGTTAAAAGATTTACTATTTAGCTGAAAAACTTAACAAAGGTTTGAATGTCGGCAAGACGCCCGTAAAATCGCTAGACATTTACGGCAGCTTCCAGCTTGCGCTTGGATAATGACGGGACTCCGTACACTGCAGGTCGAAACCTCAAGTGCGACCGAATATACTTAACACACGATTATCCGCAGGTCCGCACCTTGTTCGTGAGTGGGCTTCCAGCCGATGCAAAGAAGCGGGAACTGTATCTTCTCTTCCGAGGTTTCACGGTAAGTTTGTTGTGTATATTTCCGCCCGGTAGTCCTGGTCGTTTCAATGGACTAATCTGTTTCCTGCAGTTGTTCTTACCGATAATATGCGTTCTGCGCTAATATCTCCTAGAGCCATTGGGTAGTCGTAAAGTACCCAACACAAACTTCAATTAATCAGTCACAAAATTCTGGGTTGATTTGTTTTACGTAGAATAATCTTTCGTCACAAAATTAGAATTAACCGTTTGCAAATGACAATAAAAGTTTATGAAACTTCAAGGTCGATTGAACTACACCATTTTTTTAGACTTATGTTGTGAGCTATATTGGTGGTAAACATGTTTTTTAGTGCATTTTAAAATATCCACCAGACAAAGTATAGATAATTCGTGTTTAATCCCTTTTCTTTCAAAATTATTTCTCATCCAGTCTCGCTCAAACCAGGAGACATGGCTGGATATGTGTAATCCGTTCGGTTGGAAGTCTAGCGCGCTGTATTTGTTTTTGCATATTTTTACATGCAGATGCATTTTATAAACCTCATTTGACAACCTAAAAGTCGATATTTTTGCAGGTGTTTGCAAATTTAATAGGGTCATTTTAATACGGCAGGTGTTTCACCAGCCAAGCGGGCGACAACCATTTTTCTTTCACCACATACCCATGTTGACAGCACGGTTCCCATGTTTATGTAAAATTGTCGATATTCATTTTGGTAATAACACGAAATCGCAGCCTCGTTGCCTGGAAAAGACTGCAATTTATTTTAATAATGTCGTATCCAAAAAAGGGTTTACATTATTTGGTCAAAGTCCGATACATTTTTAACTCTTTAGTAATATACATTTGTGAATAAAACACCTAAAATAAACCGCCATACCAGGGTTACGAAGGCTCCATCATACGAACAACGGCAAAACCCGGCAAGGCGCCCGTGGTAAGTTGATAATAAATCATCGTGTGCTTATTAGTTGACATTGACGCTCTGGGCACTTGTATGGTGTGTGACTTGATAAGGGTAATAGTGCCAAGTATTCATTGTGTTTTTAAAATGTCCTTTAGCAGACTACAAGAAATAATGTTGTGCCATATAGTCCAGATGATATACACAAATGTTATTATATGGACAGGTTCATAATTTTTGGAAAACTAAAGTAACATACGTTGTCGCCATCCTGTAGATTTAAACTAAAACTAAATGCATTGTAAATAAGCAACACACCAAAACACTCACCCCGACCATGAATGAATGAATTTTCCTACACACGAACATAATAAGAGGAGTGTATACGTCTTTTCTAAACAATAAATATTTTTCAATAAATAATTTCACCAAACTTCATTAGTCTTAACGTTTTTTAGCTAAACATTGTTAGTATGTACAGCCTATCGTTTATAATTTAAAACTTTCCATCCAGCCTGTCGGTTTCGTGACGTTCGATTCTCGCGGGGAAGCAGACTTAGCCAAGAACTCCCTACAGGTGTAGTGTTGTGCATGGGCGTGGTGTAAGGTCTCGACCGCTAGTTAATGTGCAATATGATCAAACAAGTCTGTTTACAGGGAATTAAATTCGACCCAGAACTACCTCACACTTTAAGATTGGAATTTGCGAAGGCCAACACGAAAGTCAAACTCCGGCCGTCGTCCCCTGCACAAGAGCTAGCCAATCACATCATTGGATATCTTCCTCAACGTGAGTTATGCCTGAATGTTTCTGGTGAAACGTTTTTACTTTTGGCATTCAAAATATAGAAATATTTTAGTATATACAGTCTGTTTCAAAATATATTTTGGTTGAATATTTTTGTATATGCAATCTGTTTTAATGCCAACTCGCATTCGCATTTTTGAAGGTTACTCGCACAATAAAAGAGTAAACGGTTATTTTTTCGCAACACCACAGCGGTTAAACCTAATGGAATAAAACAAGACAGCACTTTCAGTGCGGTCACTTTCATATTTGATTACTTTAAAATGATACCGCATTAATAGCGTCCCATAAATGCTTTATAAAACATGTTTAATACCCAATATATATATATGCTTTGATAAACAAATTGAAATAGGTTTAAAAGACTCGGAAAAACTGCAGTGTGTCTAACTTTATTATACTTGTCAATATTAAACCCGATCTGTAACAGCCAATTAAACTTTAAGCAGCTATTGAGTTGCACTCCCCATTATATTTCAACACTTTCAAATTAGTCGATTAGCGTGAAACTTAAGGGAGTGAAAAAAGCTTTCCCACGTAGCTAACTAAACGATAACATTTTGTTCTTAGAACTGGGTTCGGCAAACCTACTTCCTGCCGACATATTCTCACAACCGTAAGTTTTGGTGTTTTCTTACCTTCTGCTGTTTTGCTTTTAAAGAACATCAATTTCACTTTCTAACATTTCTGTTAAATTTAAAGTTCCAATTACTAACCAATAATTATTATGACCATTTTCCCAGGTTTTTTACTTTGCTTTATAAAATGTTAGTTTTAAAATTCGTACAAACACGGTAGTCTGTGAATTATTTTTTGACAGTATTTCCTTTATTGGTAAAATCACAACATGTAATATTTCAAAACGAAGCGTTGGGTCGAGCGTTAAGGTTTCCATTTTACTCTTTATATTAAATTTCCAAAATCTTAATAATTCTAAACAAACATAATGATGCATTACTTTTTGTGTCGTGGCGTCCCAACTTACAATTGTTCTTACCACGCCCTCCCACGACGCCACAGATACGCTTCGTACCCTGAGCTTTTGCAAGGCTTCCAGACCCACCCAAGTGCCCCGCAAGTTGGCGCCCACATGCAGGTAACATTTGCACGTTTGGTGGCGCTACAGCTCATGTTTCCACTTCACGTGTTACACCCGTTAATTCTGTAATTTCATCCCATCATCTGTACTTGTCATTCTTTCTAACTTCTTGGCAGTGCAACTGCTCAAGTGAATCACTCACGGGGCTCACCAGCTTCGGTCATTCGTGTTCGATAATACGCTGGAAGAATTAGGTTTATGGAAATATCTTCTTGGCACAGATGTTGTGTATAACTTCAACAACGTCTTTCAAATATTTGTTATTTTAAGTCAGGGTGCATTAAAAAAAACTTATAGCACTGTGTGCTCTACCCAGAATTTCGGGTAGTTTTCGACTGTAATTTGTAAGGCGCGTTTTTTTGTTTTTTTTTTAATATTTTTTTTAACTCTTGGTACATTAAAAGAGACTTATAGCACTGTGTGCTCCACCCAAAATTTCGGGTGGTTTTCGACTGTAATTTGTAAGACTCGTTTTTTGCCCCAGATGACACCCACTCTCCACCATATTGCACCCCTTCACCACTCGGCACCTCCACAACACCATGGCGCTATTTTCACCCACCTTGCAGGTATTTTATAAGGTTTCTTTAGCAGCACATGGCGCACCACACACTCGTTAATTTCATCAGCCCGAGAAACGTCCCCGGAAATAAATTAAAGTTCGAAACTTTTAATTTCTGTCGAAATAATTGACTTTTCTTGTAAACTAATTCTAAAACACAACTAAAATTAATTAATTTCTAAACTAAGTTCCAAAATATTTCTATAAATATAAATTTATTTTAGTATTATTTACACAATTAAAATAACATTTGCAAATCGGAACATCCTAGTGTTTGGGTATAGTTTTGACCTACTATAATTAAACGCACAGGTCTATCCTCTTAATTGACCCATAAAAACTATGGTCTGGTCATCGAATCTGCCGAATTCGCATGAAACGTATTAACAATGAATCTCTCGAAGGTACTCCGGTGATGAATCTTGCTGCGCTAGGAGGCGCCAACAACGCCGCCACGGCCACCTCTTGTATCTTGGTCTCCAACTTCGGAGTCGGCACTTCTGAAAAGGAATTGAAAGACATTTTCTCGAGGTATCGACTTCAAAAAATATACCGTGCTCATATTTAGTTTGCAGAACAGTTTCCATAAAACGGACCTTGCTGTAATTAAATAATATTTAGGGACACTACTGAGGAAGAGGGAAGATTTGTCAATATCGCAGGGGAAAGTAGGGAAACTTATACCGTGGGCAAAATAAGTTTGCAGAGCAGTTTTTCAGTGCTTTATTCTTTATTCTAATATAATTTGTGGACACGCTCCTGGGAAAGATGGCTGATTTAAAATTTCACAGTACGAGTAGGAAAACTAAATATACCCCGGGCTGCAACACCTATCTCAACCATCCCAACCTACCTAACGCTTACAAAACATTCAATTTTCGAATACGTTCCAGTCTGCCCTGGTTTCCCGTTTTCCTTTAATTTGTAGTATGATTATTGTGACTTCGTAAAAAATAAAGAGACATTCAGACGCCACAGCTTTGACCAAGTATTAGCTGCAGGGGGAGGCTTTCTTAGGTTAATTTTACATATTTCCCCATTAAAATACGCATCTTCAGAGTTTATTCAAATAGAAAACCATCCAGGTTCGTGTACCAATCAAAGGCGCCAGGAAACGGAATAAGCAAAAAAGGCTGTAAAACCTACTATTCTTCGTCGGCCTTTTTAAATTGGTCAATCTATTAACATATGTAAATTCGATTTGTCTCTTCAGATTCCACGGCTACGTCAGAGCGAAGTTAATCAACCGGGGAGGTGTTCTTTGCGCGGTTATTGAGTTCACGGTAAGCCAAACCACCTGATTTTTATTTTCAAATAGGCAGGTGCAGCCTAAATGTGTGAGAAAGTCCTCATTGGGCTACCAACTCTTTCATGCTTTTGTTACACTCATTATTAGGTGAAAGGTAATCAGTTTCTCAGCTGATTCTCCTGCAGGTCTTTTTAATCTTGCGTATTGACTGTAGCAACCTACTCGGTTTTTAACGGTAACGGTAATGCGGTCGTGTATGTGTAGTATGTATATTCCTTCTTAAAGTGGGTTCTTTAGCGCCTTTGTTAAACTGAAGTGAAAAACGCTATGTGGTGCGCCTTTGTTTAATTGAAGCGAAAAACACTATGTGGTGAAAAAATGTTTCTAGAATAAAATTTTTGATTTATTATAGTTTTGGGTTGTTTGGCGGTTGGTTCTGTACCTACAGAGATGTTAAACATGATTGGTAAATCTGGGAAACCGTTTCCATGTTTAATATCTGTCTAGCTAATGTTTATTGGCGTTTAATCGCTATTCCATTGTTGGAAGCGCGGTTTGCATTGTTTTATCTCTGTGTGCGTGTCCGCGCAAGTTCCTTCAGAAAGTTTATGCGACGTCGTCTGTTACGTCACAATCGTGATTTACAATCGCAAATATTAGCTTTGCGATCAAAGCGACAGGGTTCGCGATGAAACGACGA
>CH002827.1:2609914-2623492 GCA_000149265.1 Ciona savignyi | reverse complement strand
ATCCGGTCAGTTTACGAAAGGAGAGGCCTTCGATGGTCGCCAACCTAATATTTACAATGTGTGTTCCCTCCAAAAGCAGTGTGTATACTCGTTTTATGTAAGCCCTGGCGATATTACGCATTTAAACTGTGGTCTGTGACCTACATACCAACAGACATAGCAAATAACGCGTTATAACGTGACATTTAATATTTATACAGTATATCGATTTTACAATGCATTATTGCATTAAAGCAATTTGGCTAGAATTTTCCATTTTACTAGTTTGTTGCTTCGTTCGCTTAAAACATGATTTATGTTTCCTGTGTGATCAATTTTGACGAAGAATACACTCACTATTATTACTTAGTGGCGTTTATAAATATTTTTAAGCACAAGGTGGTCGGTGTTTGTGCTTGATCTCTTTTTAAAGCAATAAATCAATATACATCACTAACTAATGTCAATGATATTAAAAAAAAATACGACAATGTTTGGTTTAAAATTTTTATCATATAAGTTTTGAAATGTTAGTCATAATGACGTAATAATTGTCTTTGTTAACAGGATGCAGGGACCGCTTCATATGCATTACATAGTCTCCAAGGTACGAGGTTAAATGACCGATCAACGATGCGTATCGAGTTCGCCCGTCCAGTACAAGACCTCAATGGATTCTGACGTCACCATGCTATCTATTTCCCCGCGGGAGACCCCGAAACCACGGCGGCTAGAAACTGCTAAATTGGCTTCCAGTCTCTCGAGGGTTTTTCAGCCTTTTTTGTTCGCCGATTTTCTATTATTTTTTTTCAACCTAGGTTCTCTTATTACACAACGCTTGCTAGAGGCGACTGTTTTCTTGTATATATTTTGTGCTCCAACCAGTCGGTTCCGGTGTTACTGTCTCGAAGGTTCCCTTTTTGTTCGAAGAAAATTTTGTTAATAAATGCGGCTATCTATACTTGTTGTGAATAGCGTTATCAATTCGTTTCTTTATCCTTTACGTGCAAGGGACCTGTGGATGGGAAAACTATGTTCGGCGTTTTGTTTTACCACCACCCGGGAAATCCCCGTGGGGCAATGGCGCCGTTTTTGCACGTTTGTGAGGTAGCTCGAGGGCCGCTATTAATACCAAATTCTGTGCTCGAGGTAATCGCTTTACCCAAGTCTTAATTGCCATTACTTTTAACGAACCACGAGGGTCTGGGTTCAAAACCCACGCTAATCGCTCGGTCCTGTTAGCTTAGTCAACCGTCACGCGTAAGGTTGCAGGTTTGATACCAGCCGCTATATTTTCTGTGTCCTTCGGCATAGTACTTCGCTACAACACACTGCGCGAAAGGTTAATCTAAACATTGGCCGTGACATCTTCACGAGTATAAAAATGAATATTATAATATCAACGCAACTTGACACACCAAGCAGTACCACAAAAATGTGTAATGGTCCTCCGACAAGTAATCTGGTGGAGAAGCCGGCCATTAAAATGTTAACTGCGGGATTTTTTTTTGTGGGTTTGGGAGCCAAGTCTAAATATAGCGAAAGTAAAGAATTGTTTTTGAGACGTGTTTTAACGACTGTTGTGTTGCCTTTTTTCCCATTTTCCGAATTGTTATCAAATATTCTGCTTCGTGTTTTCATCGTGGAAACAAAAAATAAACTAAACTATTTGTTTACCCGGTCAGCTGTACACCCAGCCATTTATAAAACATATAAAACTCCCTTTTGCTCTATATCTTATAATTTATTGCACCGTTATGTAAACAGCAAACATCAGTAGTAACTTTCAAGTTCGTGTTTCACAATTTCATAGTCAAATCTCTTTTTGTGTAAAACGTCATCAATAATACGCATTGATCGCCCCTTGTCATTCGGCCGGATAGCATGTAAAAACGGAACGGAACATCTTCGAGTAGTCGACCGGAGGTGGAGTTGGTTTGCGTAGATTTCCATTTCCACGATGCTTCCCAGCTCCAAACTCATACTGGGAAGATACTTCAATTGAAAGAAAAACATTAGTGTAAAGGAATGTTTGCGCGGGTTTATCTCCATATAATGCCAGTTATTGTACCAACGATCCAGTTGTGGGCTATTACGGTGCCAATAATATTAAATAACTGTATTGTTTGATAGTTCCACTAAAATTAAGTGCCTAATCAGGACAAACTGCACAGAATCCGTTTAGGGAAAGATTGAACCAAAAATCTGTCTTGCCAAGAGCCCTGATTACCACTAAGTAAACACACTCAGTTGTTGAAACTGTTCAGTGTGCTGCACACAGTACTAACATTGCATTATTGTTTTTAAAGTCCATATATTCATCCGGATTGGGCGAACATTGGTAGTTTCATCTAAAAATACTACAACCTCTCATCCATCCACTATGCACAACAAATTTAATGGCAAGTTATAAAATCAATTCACCTTTTCAACATCCCTTTCAGCTTGCAGATATCAAGGTTGTCCGTGAAAGCATTGAAGCACGAAAATTGATTTGATGCCGAAGTGTTGCACATGATTCGAATCATTTGCACCTTAGTTTGTTTATTAAATTATCATTTTTTGTACTGAGATTATATTTTCCATATGTTTGGCCGACCGGTTAGTCTGGCGGTTAAGTGCGTTGCCTTTCAATCGAAAGGTTGAAGGTGCGATACTGGTCGCTAGCTAGTCGGTTGTGTCCTTGGACAAGGTATTTAACTGACATTGCCTGAACCCAGCGGAATAATGGGTTCTACCAAATTAAGGAAACATGACTATCATATACAACACACTGCAATAGCTCCGGTAACCCGGCGATGGGTGCGAGGTGATCTGACCATTGCCCAAGTCTGTGTGTTAACCCCCTTGGTTTTACAGTTCACAGGGATAAACACGAATATTGTATCCTATCCTATGTTTAACTTCATGGTTGAGTATCAAACAACCAGCAACCAACAAGGTGATGGAATCGAAACCAGTAAATTTCTTGGATTCTTAAGCAAGGCACATATTTATCGGTAGTTGCTTGAACCCAGTAAATAAATGGTTTGAAAAAACTGCATTAATAGCTTTATTGTAAATAACACACTACAATTGGTCCGGTAACATGACTAAACAGTTGTTGTACTCTGGAAATTATTCTTGCTATAAAGGCCAAAGGTGCAGTATTATAACAAATTGTTGCTGTATTACGAGGTTTAATGAAGGACACACTGAATTAACAAAAAATGTATTACCTTGGTAAGTGGTGTTCCATAATGCCATAAAAATCTTATTAAATTGGAGGGTGAAATGGGGGCATGTGGGGAATACTGGGTGGAATCTGATGACCTGATTGGAAGGGAGACGTTGACAAATAAAATTCAAGAAATCCCATAAAAACGAAGGATACATGGTGGAAAATAACAATTAGCTAATATGGTTGCGCGTCGGAACTTGAAATAAAAAGTTGTGGGATCGAAACTACCGATAACCAGCCTAGTCGGACTGGTTCTTGAGCAAGGTACCCAACAGTTGTTTCATAAACTTAATTATTTGGTGGGTGAAACCAAAACAAACACCAATACTTCCAACTTGTACAACATAATAAAATGACTGCAGCAAGTAGAAGCATATTCTGATGACCACCCACATTATAATAGAACTGCATTTTTATACGCATGGGTATAAACACGAATACAAATAATCCCTTCATATGTAAACACCACCAAGCCACAAATTTCTCTTAAGTCAGCTTTTCTTGGTAGTGAGCATGGTTTATATAACAGCTTCATGGCTTTATATGGGTAATTCATTGCATTTTATTGCTTTGGTTTAATGATTACGCTTGTTATATTTTATCAATACATACATCTGTTTTAATGAGGTGTTTTAACGATTTTTCGTTTTAACCCATTTTCCTGTTCTCGTGTTAATATCTAATTATACCGAAATTTAATAATTTATTGCTTTTTTAGACGTGTTCTAACAACTGTCGTTTTGCCGTTTTTTCCATTTTCCAAATTTTGATCAATAGTTCTGCTTCATGTTTTTATTGTGGAAACAAAAAATAAACTAAACTAAACTATATTTTGCCATACTTAATGTTATATGTAATTGGACCAACAAAAATAATAAACTAAATAGCGAACACCAACACCCACCTGTGAGCTGGGAAGAGAACAAGGGAGGGAAAGGAAGCAGCACGGAACGGAAGCGGAAGTTTTTGGTTCGTTTCCGCTGACACAAACACAACTTCCAAGTTCCTGATGCTCCGAGTGATCCTCTTAAAGGAAACGAGTTGATGGGAGTAGATCGAGCAAAATCCACAGGTACTGGAGTGGTAGTACACCAGTGTGTCCTGCAGGTATGGAATTTCTGATAAAGTGGAGGCAAAGTGGACGTAGTTTTGTTTTATGTAGTAAAAGAAAGGTGAATAATTTCAATACTCCAAAGACTTTTGGTCCTGTATAAAGTTAATCCCAATCAGTGATTGTTGCCGTAATGTCTTCTGCTGTGTAACAGATTTCACGTTATATAAAAATAAATGTAAATTTTGCTTTACAGTCGATTTTTAATGCAATTGATCTTTGTAACCCAATAATTCTGTTTGAGAACAATGTTAGAAACAACACTTAATCCATCCATGATTACTCTCGGCATGCCACATCATCACTTGTGTTTAAAATTAATTTAAAAATTTGTTAGGACAAAATCATTTTCGCCATTGCTTTATCAGTCAACAAGTGTTAAAAGAGAATAAACATTAAATCATATAATTTAAAACAGTTATAGTTGTTCTATGGCGACTGTCGGTAAGTAATTTGGCCTATATATTATTGTTTTTGTTACCTTGATATTGTTATTAAAGTATGTTCCCATTTAAATACTATATTTAAAAAAAACTTAATTTAAATAAAACAAATCTCCTAAAACAGGTACTTTACCTTGGTGATCTGATTGTCGATTATCCTGGTAAAACCATCAAGAGATATTTCCCTCAATTCAACAGCATTGTCAATTTGTTCTGAAATCTCATCATGACTCTGTGGCTGTTGCACCTGGTTCTCCAAGCCCCCAAAAGTAAACTTTAGTATAAATGCCTCTGAAAAGATGGTAAAAATTACAATTGGAATTTTCTAATAACTGAAAATAACTTGATGGCATAAAAGTTAAGAGGCTGTAAGCGACAAGTTGCAGATTTAAAACTGGTTTCTTGTCGAGTATCCTATTCTACAATAGACATTAGTTAATTTTAGTTAAACCTGATTTTTTTACTGCTTAGATTAGATTAAAGATGAAACAAAACCAAAAATTAGGAAAGCTGGAAGGTGATTCGGTTAGTCTAAAGTTTTGTTTCTATGATATTCCTGTTTATACCAAGGGGCATTACTAGTAAAAAAAGCTGGACTTTGTTACTGAATATCCAAATTACTAAACAAATTACCGATATTTCTTGTTGAAAATCTTGATTTCATTTTGTAATGAACTTCATTTTTAAGGTCAATAATCACTGCACTTGACTTAGTGTCATTCAATCCAATCTCCTTGGTCCAAGCTGGGTAATTTGCTGAATCAACCATCACGAAGTTTAATGTCCTATTTGTTTTGCACGCTAACCCTGAGATCGTCATTTCATCGTGATGTGTTTTCCCACAACAAACTCGCAATCGAGTTCTATGCTCATCGTAAAAAGGTCGTGATTGTACGCAAGTGTCTACAGCTGTCATCGACGCTAATTTATGAAAATACTGCTTTAAGAGGTGGGCAAATAACACTGATCTCGTTTTTAACCACCTTGCCAATGGTTCAGTGCTGATTAAACATGCCGAACAAGTTTTTAATTTCGAGCTCTGCAAAGATGCACATTCTGATTGATCTTGTTGGCATCTTGTGTTGTATCGTGCTGCAATATCTTCTACCTGTAAGAGAGAATTGGTTTCAGCACTAGCACATGCCAAACAAGTTTTAGTTTCAATTGCTGCAAACACCATTTTTGCTCATCTACGAAAATGAGCATAATTTCATTATACCACAGGCTTGATTTTAACCATGGTATCGAACAAGTAAATTAGGTAATTTAATTACCATTCAAATATAATCTTAAAAATATTGCACCAGTTCTAGTTATCCAAATTCGGTTAGTCTAACGATGTCTAAGAGTCCTATACATGGCGGGAAAAGACAATTTAGCTTATATGATATTATGTTCCTATAACATCTAAATCCATTAACCTTTTCTTGTCTTTCCCTACTTCTGGGATTAAACATAAATAACCTTATCTACCTTAGCAATATCCTGTATTGAAGGCAGAAACACCACAACAGTTGGACCTTGTTTTAAAATTTTAAACAACGAATTAGATTTTTGATTGGCCAATAATATCCTTGTGACAATCTGCAATACAGAAATATTAGTCAACTTGTTGCATTTTTATCACACTCTTAGGATATTGCTTAAACCAAGTGATAGAGCAATATAATTTAACATTTAAGTGATAGAGCAATATAAATTAACATAAGTCTATTTATCCACAATCAAGACTGATGCAAATCAACTGATGGGAATTTCTGTGCACAACCCATTTTAAGCTTTTTCAAGTCTGTAATGGTATGGGCTGGATAAAGAGTTGCACTTATTTTTCAACCCAAGTTGGGTTAAAAGTTAAAATTTTGTTTCTTTTAACGGTGTTAATCACCTATAATCTTGGAGAACATTATTTTTTTGTAAATAAAAGA
The DNA here is from genome assembly GCA_000149265.1 of Ciona savignyi. NCBI lineage: Eukaryota > Metazoa > Chordata > Ascidiacea > Phlebobranchia > Cionidae > Ciona > Ciona savignyi. The sequence goes on along the minus strand of CH002827.1, from coordinate 2,616,814 downwards.
TGGGATGGCATAAGGGAAATTTAAGTGTTTTAAATGGGACTTATGTTTATCAATTGGTAAAAAAGGGGGTAAAATTAATGAATGCTATAATCTAGCAATTTTTAATGGTAGCCAATGCCCCCTTTGGGGTTTAATGGGTCATTCAGCCCTGAGGACAAGTGCATCAATCACATTAAATAAAAAATAACCTGCGGTAACCGAATATAAACCCCTTACCGAATAAACTAAAGTTGACTTACCAAGGGGTCTCTCTTTTTTTCCATCCAGTGCAAAACTTCCTCCTCTGTAACATTGGATGCGATGTTGATCTTATCGATCACCGTCACATCATCTCTGTGCATCCTCATTTCCCCAGGTTTTAACCCCAGTTGGGTTAACAATGATTGACTTGTGATAAGACCGAGTTGCAAAGGCTCACTGGGGTCTTAATAGGGGGAAACAGTGAAACACGGTTCCTTACAGATTTAACTGACACAGATGTCTGCACAGCTGTGTATAACACAGATGTTTAAACCTATACCATTGTGTTTAATGCTATATCCAGACCTTTTTACTGCACATTTTTCTTTATGGATTTAACTTGTAAAACTTTTAAATAATTTAATGACAAATATTTTACTTAAGTTTTACCGCCTGGTATATTAAATATAACAATTATTAATTATATAAATGTGTTTATTTGCATGTCCGTTTTGTTGTCTTTTTTCTTTTTCATGTTTAAATATGTTTCATATATTGTTAAACGTAATGTTACTGCAAACCTGTTAGCAGTCTTATTTTTGTTCATTGATTGGTTTAGGTTTCATTGATTTTTGTCACCTTTTCTTTTCATGATTTGTATTTGCAATTTGATGTATGCTGTAAAGGTTTATTTTTGTAGGGTTGTAATTTTTCTTTTGTATTAACTTAAATAAATTTATGTTCGCACCGAAATATGTCAGGAATAGAATGATTCTCACAGACATTTCCTAGAATAGCTGATCTACCTTTTTATCTTAAATAAAGTAATTGATTTTTTGACGGTCGGGTCGTTGCAGCAGAATGACGCTTCCTGTATTTCATTCAATGTTAATAAACTGTCCCGTATTTGAGTTTTATCCTGTCATTGATCGGAAACGAAGAAATGCTATTCTGCCATCATATCTCTTAAACATAATAAGTGAATCAATTTATTGATTGCAACCCACCCTCATTTCCCTAACCAATCTACCCCTAGTGATTTTCTGCCGATGTTTCCTGCATTTTGTGGGTAGGCTAAAATTTAAATTACAACCACAATAAAATTAGAGGTATCAAGAATGTACTGAACATTCGCTTTCTAAATTTAACCCCAGTTTAGCCACAATGTCGATTAAAAATCCGCATTGAATCACTGAAATATAAATGAATGTAAACTGAAATTCAAAGATTAATGTTGTAATAACAAAGTGTTCTGATGCTTAAAAAAGATTAAAAATCACTGGTCTAATAGACAGTTAATTAACTTACATTTGGCCAAGGCTTGCAAAGAAATCCGAAAGAATTTTGCCAACATTTCATTCTTTATTAAATTGGTCCCAACACTTGCGATCACCGGGTTCTAGTGAGAGATTCATACAAATTTTAATCAGATATATTTACTAATATATTATGATTATGTGCAACTGTTCTATATATGAGTGTGATGTTTTACAAAAAACGTTTCTTTAAATACATATTCTAAACAGTACCAATTGTCGCATAATATGGGTGCGTTCTAATTTTTAGAAAATATATATTTTTCTTATATTAATCAACGGAAGTTTACAACAAACAAAACCTAATAATGAAGATATTAATAATTTCTGATAAAGTATCGGCAATATTGGAAATGAAGGTGTTTTTTTTATCAAAATACCACAAATGATTTTCATGCTTCGTCGACTCCTAACAAATTTTTGTTACCCCCACAATAAGTTGATGCTCGGCTGTTTAAGGTCATTTTACTAATGCTTTTTTATTTTTAGTGTATAAGTGTCTGCAAAGTCCAAAGTCGTGCCACCGTCTTTCCCAACAGTAATTACCAAAACATAAAAACATAGGAAACACACGACTTTTTTGGTTCTTTTTCCAATTTCTTTAAATTATTTTGTGTTTATTAACCTACAAACATCTACAATTCTAACTGACCTGTGGATATAGAAGAAATCGATCAACCTCCCCTGGTGTACCAAGATAAGTGAATGGAAACAAAACTTTCGATAAGAATTGTGCAAAATACTCGTGAGTATGTGGCCCACTGTGGTGTATGGGCTTGGATAAACTGAAATAGATGGGCACACAAACGTAAACTCGTTGTTTTGAAAAGCTTCAAAAGTTTATCATCGTGTTAAAATAGTTATTTTATAAATAATACAGTTTAAATCATTTGGGTCAACAATTTGATTTCACATTATGGATAACATGTGTGCAATTTTTATGGCATTGTGTTTTTTTTTGAAACTGTACATTTATACCAATGTATTGGTAACAGAAACTTACTTTGTAATGACATTACTATCACAAGAAGGTAAATCTGTATACAAGCACCTATTATACTGCATTTGAATACCCAAAGTGAAATATCTATTTATAATGAACTTACATACACAATGTGAGTTACATTTTTATGTGTTTGACATCACTATGCATGTAAGATCACAATATGTATGACATCCTACTATGTTCAATCCCACCTCCTATGATGCAAGAATACATGAGGAAAGTCCTGGAAGTTATTGCTGCCTCTGCATTCCCCACGATCCCACCAACAGTTTATGGAAATAAACCGGATCTGGAAAATATTGAAGTTTAAATAAATAAAAAAGTCCTAAACTGAATTAACTTTATCACATGTTAGAGAGTTATTCTACCAGAGATATCGCAGTGTGTTGTAGACTATGATTAAACTTTTTTAGTTGAACCCATTAATCCACTGGGTTCAGGTGTTTTCTCTTTGTACCTTGTTCAAGGTTACAGACAAGCCAGTAAAACAACCTTTCAACTAACACTCAAAACAAATTGTGCTAACCAGCCTGTAAATAAAAGACTTACTTTGTCACCGAACAATGAGGCAGTTATGTTGAACTCTTTAGCTGTATTGATCGATCTTTCACACCACGGGGCATAATATAGGACAAACGATAATGGAGAGATCCGCAATAAATTTTGAAGTATTTCCAAGCTACCAGTGTGTATATCGATTACGTATTGATGTGTGGGGAAAATTGGAGATGGGTGAAGCGCATCATGGGTATGAGATGTGCTTTGTACGCTGGAAGAAATAATATAAATTATCAGGAAAAATACTGAAGTATTCTAATTGAATCTATCCACTTCATTAAATAGAACCAATCTAAAAAAGTTGAGTCTTCCACGATTGAGCATAACCCTTATTTTTCTTGCAAACCTAATTTTAACAAATTACTTCAGATTCTGAATTTTGGGGATTACCTAGTGAATATATAACCTATCAAACTTCTCATTTTGGGTACATGCAATAAACATGCTTATGGTAGATCAGGGGGGGGACCTTTTGAATGCAGTGTGTCATTTTACGAACAAAATTATAACAAAAGAAACTTTGTGTGCAAACCATTGTTATGTACAGTTTGCTTATTCAACTACTTAATTTGATTAAGTAAGTAAGTAAGACTATTGCAAGTAATTAGGCCTGTTGATTTTTCTGCACAAATTTGTACAAGCTTAAAGTATATATTTTGCATGCACTTTAAATCACATGGTGTGCCACAAAAAAACCTCTCGCATACCACTTCTGGCATGCATGCCAGGGGTTGCTGACCCCTGGGATGTATCATAATACTAAAATATTTATCATTTAGTGTTCTTGTTGTTGCCTAGACTGACTTAGAATTAAAACATGACGAGCATTTCTAATTCTCCAAATTATGCTGGGGTAACAACAGCCAGGAAAAACTATAAACAACGATACCTACCCATTCCAAAGTCGTTGTATAAAAAATAGAAAAGTAAAACATAAAATAACTGTCTCGGGCCTTCTTCGCATTTTTCTTATTTTTTCCAAGACTACAGTGAGTTCCATTTTAGGATCACATTTCCGTAATATATTTGTAACTGCTGGAGATATTTAATCCCAAATTTAATTCTATTTCGAGATTTGGAAAAAGGATTTTTAAGTCAAAATTCTTCGAAATTTACAGCGATGAAAAATGTACTATAAGGGAATTTCCCATAGATGAAAATTTCCAGTTCAATAAATCTACGTGGCGTAAACTTACATATTAACAAATTAACTTATTTAGACGTAACATAAGAAAATATTTATCAAATTTTTATTATTTAAATTAATTTTTATTTTTTACAACTACCGTGTCGGTAATTTTCAAACGTCGAAGGAAAGCGCTGAATGTCAAAGGAGAGAATAGCAGTTAAGAAATCAGTAAAATAGACGTGGAATTTGAAGGCTCATATATTTCAAAACCTGGCTGTTTATGACTCAACATATTTAAATTAGAATCTATGTACATTTTACACTTTAAATCCATCGTCAAAAACGTTTCCCAAACCAGGGATACGGATATTCTGTTTTGTCAACTTTTATTTAATGCGACTATTGGATACCGATGTGACTAATAAACGTGCTTTAGTTATTGGTCATAACTTATCATAAAGTACATGGCCATATGATAATAAAGTAATTTATTATTGTATTATGCATCACTTTCCAGCAACATAGGCTAAACGGGATGATTTTAGCGCTCTGCGGCTCTGGTACAACTGTATAGGTCGGTTAGCCATTTTGTGAATTTCGGGTCACATTTATGCATATACCAATTTGCGCCAAAGCGAGAATTTATCTTGAATTGGTTATGTGGTATTTTAAATTGATTACGTGAAATGTAAAAACATGTTTTTTTTCTTCCGATCGAGTGATTATAGTCAGTAATCGTTTAAGCGCAATTACATTACATCATAATTGGGAGAATTTAACAACTTCTGTCATTGGAATACTTCAGTACTTGTGTATTTGGACAATATATATTTTGGGCACAAAACACACAAAAATTTTGATACCTGATTCGCAACGTGGTTTAGAATGCCATAAAAAGCATTTTCGGTTAAAATTTCTGAATATTCTGTGATATAGCAGTAATAGATATTCGTTAAAATTTGTACATAAGAATACACAGAAGTATACAAAAATTGAAGAAAAACTCATAACAGTTGCGGATTTCATTATTTTGTGACGACACAAATTCAAATGTTGTTTACGAACGGGGACATTGCTTCTGTATACAAGCGAAAATAAATAGTGCAAGTCGTTGTAGATTGTGGGTAGAACCCAGTTAAATGTACAGGATGTCCTTAAAAAGAACAGGAACAGAGAAACCTGCCAATATCAACACCTTAGTAGAGCAAACTTTTTAACCTGTACAATTATTATTTTACCCTGTACAATTATTATTTTATGGAAATTTTGTAAAGTTAAAATTGGATCTCTAAGATGTTCACATTAAACAGGGTTCACTGCATCAAAGGCGGGGAAAAAGTCATGCATAAACATGGCTTTCAATTAATAAATCATTCATTTTGGGTTTACAAATTGCAATACAATGCGTCTCTAACTAGTAAGATATGTTGTTTCGTGCTGTAAAGTGTCTTAAACAATCTGATTCGATTGGTCAGCTGCATTTTTCATTGGTCCAACAATTTCAAAAAGCTAATATTCGAATAAAGTCTTCTTGTTAATTCCCGCACCATTTGCTGTCATAATGCCCACGTGATCGCTTGTGACGTAACCATCGCCATTTTCAGGTTTCAAAGCTATTTTGCTGTTCTTGCAGAGTTGAATAATAAACGGCTGAGGGGCTGTACCATTTGCTGTCACCTTTTTGTCGTCACCGACCGTCCAATACTTCCCATTTGGTCCTATAATAATTAATGTTTAGAAATTTATATGACAACTAAATTTCTTTAACTTTCCCTTTTTGCTAGCTTTTCAGTGAAAGGTAGGCTTAAGTTATACACAATATGCTCAAAATTTTCGTGTCAAAAATACCATTTCATCCTTTCTAAAAGTGGACTTTTCCAATCCGCAAAACAGTTTAATCTAACAAAAAGCGGCATTAACCTAATATTTCATTGGACGTACCACACTCCGGATAAAACCGACACAGCACTGAACCCCAAGGGTTTAGGGGATTGGGACTGGGAGATTAGGGTTGGCTCAAATGGGGTTATTCCCATGTAGGTTCTATCCTGCTTTGGGTTCAATACTAGATTGGTTAAATCCCGGCTGGGTGCGGGTTAAATCCCATGTGTGTTTAACTCCGTGGGTTAATCGCTATGGAGCCTAAAAGCTCTGGCAACCAAATTTTGTAAACTAGTCATTCTGACAAATACGCGAGTGGTCCTGTTTGCGGGAGAACACCAACAGACAAAACAAAAACCGACCTTTGATTCCATAAGCGCCGTCGTTTTCCTCCATTTGGAAGATGTCGTACATTGCTTTGTTTCCTTCCAACTTACCGTCAGCTTTACATCCAACGAAGCCGTGTTCACCGCGGAACACGATGATCGCTCTGTAATTTAAGGTGGATTAACTTATGCGTGGCGCGTCGCACTGAAAGGTGACGAAATCCTAACCAGTCGCCAGCTATAATCGGTTACGTCCGTTGACAGGGTATTTAGCTAAGTCGCTTTAATGGGTTGAATTAGCTTAGTAAAAACGTATCCTGTACAACATAGCTCTGGTAATCCGACAGTAGTGGCGAGGTTATCTATAGCGATTGCGATCAAGTATCTACGCTATTCCATCCCTAGGGATAAGCATGAATGTCCGTTGTCACGGCCTCTTAAAAGTTGTGTTTCACAATAAATATTTCAAGATGGTTCCCGCAAACAAATGGTTGAATTTGAAAG
>CH002827.1:2578483-2609814 GCA_000149265.1 Ciona savignyi | reverse complement strand
TGTGTTCCTTTTAAAAGCGTATGTGCATTGTCTATACCACCGCGCGTTTAATATCTGGATAAATTTGTCATTTGTATTCGACCGGTAAAATACTTTATCACTAACGGAGTTTTGACGGTTATAGCTGGATAATTTTTAGCCTTAAAGCGTTCCATTGCCATAACATGATGTTATGTGTCACGCTTTTTTAACCATAACCAGTTTATCAACATAAAATTTGTTAATTGGTCCACAATTTAAAATTCATAATTTTACCTGTTTGTCAATCGAAATGTAAAATCTTCCGCTTCGTTGCCGGTAGCAACAAGGTGGCCAGACTGTTTGATGCTGACGTATTTCCCGTTGGACGCCACCAAGCGGATAAACCGACCATGCCATTCAACACTAAAGTGGCTGGTAGGTTGTCTAAGAAAAAGAAAATATAAAATTGAAAACGGTGATACATTGTCTGCCTCTTCTAAAATAACCATGTTGTATTATTAAATCTTTTAAATTTTGGCGAAAAAAAAACGAAAGCATAAACTGTAATGAATTCTCAAAGTAAGAAATTTTCGGATAGTGCTGTAAAAGCTACGCATTGCAATAGGTTAGATCTGATAATTGAGTTTTATGCCAATGTGTGCGATAACCAAAGTTGTGCAGGTTACTCGGGTAAGTGATTATCTAGTCGATTCGCCATCACCAGTGCTTGTATAATTTAAAAAAAAAGTTTACAATCGAACAATTTGCATGCATTGGATTGAGGCAACAACAACCGTTATGAGTCTTGCGCGATGACAAAACCGCAAAGAAAGTAGACGGAATGCATGGGATAGAACGATAACATGATAAGCTTTAACTTTTTTCAGCTTTCCAAATAATTAACATGCCACTACACAGACAGCACACAAGAACGAACTAAGGTACTGATCCAGTGTCCCAGCATTCGAATCTAGGCACGGAAAAACAAGACGATCCAACAAGCCAAACCAAAGATTTTTTAGATGCATCAACTTACGATGTGTCGGCGGCATCGGCCATAATGCCTTGTCCATCCAGCCTCCAGTATTTGTCTTTGTCGTTTCTGAAGAAAACTTTCTCTGTTTCGGGGTCAATCTCCATCTGAAAGGTTTCCATCTCCTCAGCTTCCATCTGATTGGCGGATAACTGGAGACCTATGACGAAATAATTCAATTATGGGTAGAAGTGTTATACCAGATGAACGAGCATATATTAGCTAGGAAGACTATTTTTCTAGAAAAATTTGAGTTCATTTAATTGATGCATGATACTATTTATAAAAAGGTTACCCAGGCGCCTGGTTATAATACTCTATATAGCTAGGTGGATTGTTTTGCCATCAAAAAGGATTGTCAACTTTGAAGCGGTTGTGGGACAGAAAGATTAACGCAGCCGATTCATATTAAGCACAATTTAAAAACGGACCTTTATAGTAACAACCACGACCTTATCACGTATCGAAAATATTGATCATATATTAGGGTGAGAACAAACGGCGGCTGTGTGCCTATGATAAATAATTATTTAAAACGCGGAATAATTGTTTTATTTAATCTTTGAAAAGTAAAACGGGGTAAAATTGGCATTTATAGGTGTAATTTTAGAGGTTTATTATTTTTTTGACAAGACAAATTTATTTAATTTATTCATATACATATTTTTTAACAGTACATGACTTATTCGTCAATATTATTCTATTTATTCAACAATAGAAAAGGCGAGATTATACAAAATGTCAAAAAAACAATATTTTCGTTAAACGTAACCCTGGCTTAAACTTTAAATTATTCATACAAACGAAATGATTGGTGTACAACACTTGTCATGTCAGCTATGCACTGCATTGATAGTGTGGTTATCTGGCGTTTGCCACGGCGTTCTTTTTTCCGTTTTTCCGTATTTTCCTGTTTCGCTTTCTAATATAATATCAATAAACTTTTTAGTAAATTTTTCCCTAACTTTTCATAAACCGTCATAACATCCGCCATTGACGCTGGTACAAGATAGTAATAAGGACACTTATAAATAAATATGGCTTCCCAATTTCCACCAACCAGAAAAAAATAAAATATTTAAAAAAATGTTTTTTTTGTTTACCTTGTTTGCCGGACACGAATCGACCTTTCGTTTTCGAGCACAGAGTGATTTGTGGGTGCGAATCAATCAGCGCGAAGTGCTCGTCTTTTCCAGGGCTGTCTTTGCGCCCCTGCAACTGACCCTTGGGTCCTACCGGTGACAAGTACCTGTTGGAAATCTTGTTAAAACTACAGTGTAAACATCACGTTACTCATTGGTTTAAAGGTTCTCAACTTCTTTTTAGACAAATCGATTGAGTGCAGTCATCATTTTAAGGTAGTGGTGACGTAGCCCTAAAATCAAGGGATGCCGGTTTTATTCTGTGACATATTTCATATACACCAATAAAAAAAGTTTCAACTAAAACTTTCCCTATTATAATAAATACTCGTTACAAAATCGATGTATACCTTATTACTTTATAAATTGTTTTTACTAGTCGTTCATGTGGTTTCTAATCCAGAATTTAGGTGCCTGTAGCTGTAGGTTAACATTTTAGGGGTGTACTTTGGCTACACAACCGTAGAAACGAAGTAAACGACGAAAACGCCGAAAAAGGATTGCACCTCAAGCGAGGTAATTGTGTACAATAAATTTAAAGTCAATTACAAAGGAAACAGTGTAACCAGAGTGCATTCATTACCTTCCATCCCCTTTGCACTTGAAGGCAATTTTCCCCGAGTAAAACTCAATGGTGTATATCGTGTCTTCCCCTTTGCACGTCTGATGAAGAGTTCCGTCGGATGCGAGATAGCAGTTGTTGGATGTCAGAAGGGCGTAGCCGTTATTCTTGAAGACTAGGGTGATGAGGGTGTCCTCACCCCACGGTGTGCGCTTTGTCATGTGTACCTCGTCGCCTGCACCCGAGAGATGGGCGTAGCACTTCCGGCGGATGTTATAGACGTTCACCTACAAAAAAATATGCTCTTTTTAATTAAACACCCCTTTTATTTCCATTTTGCCACAGAAAATGTTTTGGTTACCTTATACGTGCGCAAATTGCGCATCTGTTTAGTTCGATTAACGCTAACTCTTTTGGGTGAGATTAAGGGAATAAACTAAGAAATATGAAACTTGAAACATCTGTGGTTCGTCACAGACGTATATTGTTACACTAGCAGCTCTTGTTCGAAATCGCTCGGCGTTTAAAATAATTGAATCCTTTAAAAGATTTATGGTTAACCGCTTGACATACAAACAGTAAGGTTTAGATTTGACGTCAAATTACAGCACGAGTCCGTTTACTGTGGTGTTAAATCCCGTTCCGCCGCGTTCGGCAATCGGCAGATATGACGTAATCATTACCACAAATAAATAGATTATCACGGTGGCAGACCGGTTGTTTGGAAAGGATGTTTAGTTTTCCATATTAGATACCTCAATATACGCAACGTAAACAGAGTTTAAATCTGTGTCACGCAGGAAACGACTTAAAAATTCTTTGTATTTCAAATTTGAAGTGCTCTGCGACACATATTTATTATTAATTCCTGGAATGGTGTTAAAGTTTCCGCCTTTTACCTTTTACTTTAGTCAGTTTGAAGTTTGCTAACATACCTTGGGATATGCGCCACAGCTCTTAGTCAGTTAAGTAGCATGTTTAAACTTTAATCAAGTCAAAGTCCAACTGGTTGTATCTCAACACTGTGTTATTGTGATGTTACGTTTTTTGTATCCCCGGGGATATAAATCAGTATTATATCTCTTGAAAAAGTTTCCCGTTCCTGTGTCGTGATTATATTCGTTTGACATATTTAAAAACTGGGGCAAAAAATGAATAAACTAGCTAAAAGCCCTACCTGTGGATGCATTGCAAGATGAATCGTCCACAAGTATTGCTTTGAAATAGTCTGAGCAAAACATTCCAGGTTGTCAGATTTTCCGCCAAAATAACGACCATATGCCGAACTCTTGATCGCCCATCTCCCATCTGTGGTGGCTTCTACTTGGAAGCCATTCTCCTTTTCAGGCTTCTCGGTGTCACAGGTCACCTTTCCGTTCTTGTCGGTACCAAGGTATCGGCCAAGACAACTCTGCAAAGTTATGAATGTTAAAGAATGTATATATATAAAATGACCCCACACCTGTATAAAAAACAATGGGTTGATACTTTTATGTTATTGAATGGTACAGGCCTATAGAATGTTCACAAATTACATTGTATCCAAAACAACAGGTGATTGTGAAATTAGAAAACTGTTTCATTTTGGATAAACATCAATCTTAAACATTAGAAATAGAAACTAAGTTTTGTTTGATATATTTCTGCAACTGCAAAGTAACTGTGTTAATTTAATTGGAACATTATGTTGCAGCGTGTTTATTTAGAAATAAATGTATATGCGACTGGAGAATTCTCGGAAATAGAACCACGCAAAATCTAAATCGGTCTGGATTGCAACCAATTATAAATATGCTCGTTTCCGAACTGGCATGTTTAGCATTTGCCCAATTAAGACTGTTTAAAATCTTATAGTTTTATATAAATTATTTGTAAATCCGCTGTAGATTGGAACAATCAACTTAATACTGTACTCAGTGAATAAAAATATTTATATACAGTAGTTAATCATAATATTCAAATTTCTTTAACAATGCTGCCTTTATTTCTACACAGTGCAATTTGTTGTTGATTGCGTCACAACATGTAGATAATTACATCACAATAAACGATACCAGAAAAACAGGAAAGTGAATTGCCGGCGTGAGGTAGCGTCAACTTCCTGCTAAACAGCCGACAGAATTCAAATCATTTGTACACTAAGTAGAATTTCCCAATCACTAAGTGTAATAAATGACTATCCCTGTATGAAATGACTTATATTGCGTCTGGTTTCTAAGAATCGGTTTAACTTGTTAATAAACGCGTTGACTGATCCAAATCGCTTCAAATAAAACTGTATGTCCTGAGAACTTTGATTTGGTCATAACCACCGTTGTTACGTCATCGTAGTCTAGACAAGAAAGTTAATTTGCTTCGATTTTGATTTAGCTGAAGTCGCCTGGGAAGCCCGCGTCTTCCGCAGATATTCAATTCGTTTGTTCGGAAATCACGACATTATAGAAACTGTGCCATAGTGTACAGCACAGTAGGAGGTACATTATCAGGGACCTCTTTCTGTACCACAACATGGCCGGGATTGAAACCATTTAATTCTCTTCAAAGAAACATGCTTATTAGGAAAAGTTATGTTGCGACATTTATGGCCATTTAGTTGTAATTATATGTTTAAATTCCTTTGTTAAATTTAGTTTTAAAACTAAACAATCCTATTAAATGTTCCAAATATTCTGGAGTAAGGCCAACTGTGTTGTCTATTGTTACTACACAGTTTGTTCTTTATTATTTCTTTTGTAGTGAAAAAATATCATTACTTGAAAGCAGTTGTATTCTATTGTTTGCATGTAAAAAACAAATGTACAAATCAGAAAAATATTCAAAATTTCTCTCAACTTTGCGCCTCTGACAGGAGGTAAAACAATTATTAACTAAATTGCACTTATTAATTAAAATCGCTCATTAAAAAAATTTAAAAGAAAATTATGGCTTCTTTATTTCTGCATATAGGCCTACAAAAACAAAGAAAAATTCTTACCCTGAAGTAAACGTCTGTCCCGCCATTCGGTTCCTGCTCCAAACTCCAGGTCTGTTTCTTCTTTAGGCTGGCACCACTAGCGGCAATCGAGAAGCCAAATGTTTCAGCGGTAAGATACTTGTTGTCGGCGTTGATGAGCCCGAATGTGAACTGCAGTGCTTCGCTTAGTTCCGACATCGTTTGAAATTGATTTAAAAACTTAATAAAACAAATAAAAATCTGAACGGTGGAGAAGGATTTGTTTAGATACAGGATTTAATTTAAGTTAACGGTGCACAAGACACATTGAATATCTAACAGTTATTAACAACTCTAAAAAATTAATATAAAAATTTGCAACACCTCTTTCGGTATATATAGCTGACTTAACCAGCTTCCTGCTAAACGCGCTTGAAAATTTATTTCTGTTCACACCTCTCTTCTCAGCATCTCAGCCATCAGACTTCCGCATAGTCGCACACATATGAGTGTTTATAAAAAAATACATAAAGCCATCTCTCTAAATGCACGCCTGGATTAAAATTAGCTTGTATTTCATATATTCGCTGTCGCGTTAAAACGTATCAGTAAGGCTACTACACAACCCCGTATAGACTGAACTGTGTATTCAACGTGATACCCGCAAAAATGGTTACTTATTATCTTGGCTCAATATCCGCCATTGTCTCTATTATAAATACAATTAATGTAGGCCGTTAAGATTTCCATCCGTAAACCTACAATTTGAGCTATTTAAAGACCGTTTCCTGTTGACTCGATAAAACAAATATATACTTAAACGATACATGGCAATTTTATTTAATAGTTATCATAAAACCGATTTTCCGTAAAAACCGATCGTTTTTATCGAGTGTATACGGTCTAGTAAAAAAACAGATTGTGTCATAAATTAGAATTTATAAGCTGAAAAATAGGCGCAGTTGAGCAGGTTTCGTAATGCCTGTATGAAGATTTTTATAAAGACGTTAGACGATCGTGAATTCCGTTGAAATGCGGAATAAATGCTGGATAACTAATGTCAGACAAGTTTGTTACTATTATGTATCATTCAACCTGTGGAAACGAGGAGTATAGATAAACATGCGTCAAGCGATTATCCAATAACGTCAATTTCCTCCCAATGTACTCGAAGCATTTCTTATCTCATTTCCCATGCGGACTTATCAGTAAATGAATGTTGTACGTATACGACCGTGTAACAGATCGCTTTCATGTGTTTTGCGCTTCTTGATTTCAACTATCGACAAGTTTGCCAACGTACTATGACGTAACGACACTGACGTCATTGAGTACGGTTTGTTCCACTCATTCAAAACATATTTTTTCGTGGGAACGGCTAACTCGTTTTCCATTAATTAACGCGCTTACGAGGTATCAGTGATACCAGAACCAGGAACATTTCGACTCGAGCTCACATTGACAGCTTGGCTTTTCCTAAGCGGTTCTTATACACATAGATTGGGACTATTCACCGGCTATATCTAGGTTGAAATCGCTTGCTAAAACGCGCTTCCTTTACAAACCGCACACTCTGTTACAACGTCCAGCTCCAAACAAAACCAGTAAGGTGATTCAGTCGAAGGAACTCAAAGCGACGGTTTCCCGCTTCTGTACTGCCGTGGATTTCACTTGAGCCAAACTCCCCAAAGTTACAATGAACTCCCTGAGGATTTCGTTCGTCTCGATTTGTATTGGACAATATCATTAATCTTGAGCTTATTATTACCATAGTTTTACCGTCTTTTATGTTTAACAAACTAAATATAGAAAACGGGAAGAGGCTGTTGTGAAAACAATAAACAGTATTGATACGAAAATAAACCTATGAGAGATTGTATTGTTAAATAGACCAGGTTATTTCGATTAATTGTAAGTCTGAATGGAACGACTGTAATAATACTATCTCCGATATAAAGTAGTGTTTAGAAATCTAACACGTGTTTCTCTCATTTAAATTGACACAATGTCAACAAGGTAAAAGATAATCTGTAAATATCTAATTGTACACCAAATAACTATATGCGTTTCCTTGCAAAAGACTCATTCGCTCATGAACTACCCGGCATAAGAATATTAATTTAGGCAACATTCTACAGTCTGAAACTAGCGTTAAAACCGGGCATGGCTAGGCAGAGTGTGCTATGTATGATTTACGATGCTATATAGTGTGTGAAATCTAATACCCGACAAAAATGTGCGCATGTATTTAACTATTCTGCCGAATAATTTTTTGCTGGGCCAGGAACCGAAATGCATGCTTTGTTTACAGGAAGTGTTCATTATCACGTCATTTCCCGCATCGTTTACACGTAACAAACGAAAATGAGAAAAGCTGATGCGAACGAAAACCATTACTAATGCTGCACGTACTAACAACGCTATCTAATTCAGTTAGTACGTCTGACCAATTAAAAATTCATTTTGGCAATTAGTGCATGTCTATACTTGATCGTTGATACTTAAATAAACGTACGTCCGTTCAGCATGGACTTGTTTCTACAGCCTCGATAGCTAATGTTGGCATTCACGTACACAACAAAATTAACTTTGGTTTCTACAACCTTTTACATCACATTTTCAAGTCATGATTCCATTTGTATAACCTTGATATCCGCGTATTCGCATTACCCGTATATTAAACCCACCTTTTACCACCTGGCGGCTTGCCCGCACATGTACAACTATTGTATCTTTACAAACAATTAACCCCTTAGCATTACAAATCGGTTGATGCGACGCAATATACCAACACAGCACGTACAAGCTGGTAGCTGTTCATAGGCACGTCCCTTGCCGGCTCGACACAGCCAATTCGCCTTTTTCGGGCAGGAAATCGCTTGATGAACGACCACCGTCTTGGCGCTGGCTTAAATATAGTAAAACGTTACTCGATTTAGGAAAATATGCTGGTTTGATTTCGATTTGTGTTATGTTAATTATCCTGGCATTTTAAAGGCCAGACGAACCTTGTTTCACCTGTTCTGTATTTCCAAACTAAAACTTGTTTGACCTGATGGTATAAAGCTGAAGTAATAGTACAGAAAGATCGCTTAGCATTGACTTTCTTTTTCGGTATCTCTTTACAAACTTATTATCCACTGCCTCGTGCTTTTTTATTAGATCCAAATCAAAATGTTTTGACTCGCGGCACAGACACGCAAACTGAACTGGTTTGAATGCTTCGAATAATTCTATGGTAGTACTTCAGACTAGCTGAGTGCTGTTTGTGCGCTTTTGTTCGAATAAATATCAAGCACCAGCGATTAGAAAGACAACAAAATTTAACGCATAGCTATGTTTTTGCTATTGATTTGATTTATAGTTTGAAAGAAACTTATTTTGCGGTAGAATATTTATGACTTGTTATTTTAATACTCATGCCTTTCTGCGATGATTTGCCCACTGCGTGCATGTTTAGACAAAATGTTCGTGGCAAAAATCATTCGTGATGCATTTCCGCAGCGTCTACCACATACCGCAATAAACTATTACCTTGCTATGGCAACCGTCTGTTGAGTTTTGCAGAAAGTCGGTCACTGATTAATTATACTTTCCTCAACTAATTGAAAAAGTTTGATTTAGAAAGCTGTCTATAACGAAGTCTATTACATCGTGCGAGTGAGGGAGAGGTAAGTGCTCATTAACTATAACAACATAATCGCTCAATGCAAGTAAATGGTTTTGTATTTATTGCAATGTAACTTTAAACTAATTTTTAAATCGTTACTTATCTCCTCCATAATTGCATTTTGCACTTTAATTTACCGCCTGTCCGTTTTAGTCTATATTAGGGGTTTAGATAACAAAAAACTAGTCAACAAACGTAAGCGTTATTTTTACTCCTGAACAAACATCCAACACCTAAGTCTAACTTCCCTTAATACGTTAGTCGCCACTCCACCCTTTCATTGCTTGTAGTCAAATTGAGTTTTGCCACGTCCTGAGATTTTACCTTGGTTTTTCGCGTCTTACTTTTTACGCCGTCTACTGAATTATTGATATAATCCGCTAGACAGCGAAATCCCATGGGCAGATGGTGAATGGAATTAGTTTAAAATATTAAGGTTGTTTATGTCAATAACAATACGCTACGCAACTGGTTTTTGGGTGCTAACTGCTAATTGGAAACGAGTTTTAAAAGTTGTTTTGTTTTTGTAGTTTCACTAAATTTTACTTTCAGGTATGGTTTGGCCCCAAATGGGTACGTATCTTGGCATTACTGAATCCCGTTATTTACTTACCAGGACAAGATGGTGGGTTCAAAACCTGCTGGTAACTTTGCATACGTTGCATAACCAAAATTGGCTACCCAATGGTTCAATACTTTAACTTGTAATTAACGAAACAGAACTGCATAGATATTTTCATTGTACCTATTCAACTCACTGCAATAATTGGCCCAACTATACCCAAGCTAGCGAAGAAATTTATCGATTGTATGTGTTACTGTTACCGTTACACTATTAAAAATATTTATGCCGATAGAATGTGACTTGTGATAGAGCCCCTTGTCAGTAATTGTGATTTTCTGTTAAGTAACCGGGTGTAGGCTATATATATTTATTTACATCTGGAAGCGGCGTATGTTAGGTTTCGGATTAGTGTGGTTTTTGGTTTGGAGCGCTGATTATATAGGATATTCATGTTTTATCACCGTGTTTTTATAGGTTAGAGTACGGTGTTTATGTTAAAGGGACGTTATCACACGGCAATCGTTAAATTAGCTCGCGAATATGCAAAGAAGCCTTCATATACGAGTAGGATAGAATAGGATATTCATGAATGGGAAAACCAAGGGGGTTATCACACGGGCAATCGTCAGATCACCCCGCGCCCATCGTCGGGTTACCGGAGCTATTGCAGTGTGTTGTATATGATAGACATATTCCTTCAATTTGGTGGAACCCATTAAGCCGCTGGGTTCAGGCAATGTCCGTAAAGTGCCTTGCCCAAGGACACAACCGACTAGCTAGCGACCAGTTTCGCACCTGCAACCTTTCGATTGAAAGGCGACGCACTTAACCACTAGAGTACTAGACCAACCGGCCGGACGTAACCGTCAGACTACCTTTCTCCTACCTGCGGGTTACCAGAGCTATTGCATGTTTATCGCAATTTATTGAAAATGTATACGTATCGGTCGCCTAAACAATTCGGCCACACGACCGCATGAGAAAACATAAAAATAAAAAATAAAAAATGTTTCTTTGAACCACACTGGAAAAGTTCAAACTGGGGATCTCCCTACTTTTCCAGATACTGTACTTTTAAAATTTTGATTCATCGTTTTCAGAAAGTTATCGTTGAACCTCATTATCCGTATCAATACCTGTTTGAATTTGAATATAGCGCATAGATAAAATGTCGAAATTGTTATTTGTTTTATCATGCGGCGTGCTACTGAGAGCTTGGTTGTTGCAGTTAAAAGACTTAACAACGTGGATATCAAAAAGACCAGAAATTTCAACTCCACAGACGTCCTGGAACAGACGTAAGATTTTAGATTTTTGAATTGTATTCTGTTTACTGGCAAATTAAAAGAAAATTGAATAAGTTGTTTGACTCCAGTTACTGGAATATTGCCATTCAAAAAATTTGCACCATTTTTTTTGAAATTTAATTAAACTAATAAAGTATTTATCAATCTCTAAACGTGCAATAATTACTATGGCTTGATTTTTAATGTCAGCAAGAGTGCCCTAGTCTGGTTGTATGTCAGTGCTTCATATATTCATTAAACTCAAGGGTTGTGCTTGTATTGGCATTATAGCCTGTAGTGATCGTTGTAGTCTAAGGTGTATGAAGGTTTGTTCAAATTATCTTAGATTGCCCATAATTGATAAAGGATAACTTTTAAATCATGAATAAATATAACTAAATCATCCAATCACAGTTCTTACCCCCAAAAATTTTAGCATAGCCAATGACGATAAAGCAAAACTTGTTAATCAAGTCTACATTATATTGCAGTGATTGAAGGCTTCACGATCTCTAAATATTCAAATAATGTTCACGAAGGAGACTCTTATCACGGGGTTTGTTGTTTCTTATTTCATGTATCTGTTTTGTGCATATGCAGTCTGCTATAGTCTCAACTCTCAATAGATAGTTGACTGTCTTGAGTTTTTCCATTATTGACCCTGGAAAAATGATTTTATATGAAAAATTCAACTTTGGAAGTTCTTATTTTTTTGCTATTTTAACTGATAACCATGGACAATCTTTAATAGCCAACTGTACATAAATTCTTATAGGACATCCTCATTTTTAACTGAGAACAAAGAGTTTCCCCACCTACCAGAAACTCACACTTTTTAACAATGTACTTTCCACCAGAGCACTTTGTTGTCATCTTTGCTCCTTCATCTCCACACGATGTATCCACTCGTGATACCGTTCATTTTTATTGTGAGTGGTTTTATATCAATTTCTAATCCAAATTAAAAGTTGTCTGGATAGATAGGATACTATTGCTGTACATCCCAAGAGGTGATACAACGTGGGTAATTTTTTGAGACCAACGAATTCTGTTTATATATATATAAATATATATATATATATAAATATATATATTATGGTTAAAACTCTACCGGATCACTACAACTTATGTTAAGTTCCTTGCTTGATTACATAACCGACATTAGCAAACAGCTGGTTTCGTTTCCATAACCCTTCGGGGATGTGTTGTGATGCACTACCATAAAAGCTAACTTGCTGGTCCAGAACACTCTTTTCATTAAAATATAATTTAAAATTATATCTACATATTTCTGGCGTGTTTGGTTAATTTCTCAGATTGTTTTTTTTACTGGAATAAATGCAGTGATAATTGTAATTAAGTGTTTTTGACTGGTGTTCATGCATTTTTATTTAAAAAAATGTAATTTATTTAATTAATTTTCATTACCGTGCAATAAGTTTAACTTCCCTCTACAGGTCTGTGATGTGGTGGCCACTTTAGCTCTTTACAATTTTGCAAAGACATTTTTGAGGAAAGAGGTATTTTAATTTTTGGGTGTTTATACAATTTATCTTGGTAAGTTCGGTTGCCTCCGCCATTTTAGCAGTTTGGTTGCCTCAGCCATTTAGTATGTTTTTCTTAATTAGGATTTTAAGCAATCTGCTGTAGTTTTATAATTTAGTTGGTTACTGCAAACTTTTTATCAGGTTCTAATTTTGTTAATATGTATTTAAATGTAATTGGGTTAGCTAACCTTTTCCCTTTCCAGTACCACCTCCCTTTTTTGGCCGTTCATCTAAATTAAAAAAATTATTTCCTGCAAATTTAGCTCGAAGATCAGAACAGCCACAAAGAAATGTTGGCAAAAGGAGTTGATTCTATCTTGTTAAAGAATTATCATGTTAATAACGTCCCCGTGCTAATTGCAACACTGTAAGTATTCAATATGCATTATAGTATTTCTATGAGTAAACCTAGATGTTTTTTTTAAATGGACACAATCGTGTAAAAACATCCCTAATTGTGCATAATGTAAATTTTGTATCAGGGCCAAAATTTTGGATGGACAAATCTAGAACACAAAACTGGTCAAAAAGGATGGGACAAATGTACAACACAAACATATTATGAATAATTGTGATTGTGCAATGCAGTTTTGCCGAGCTTAACTGTTTATGAGAAGACTTTCCATATTGTACTGATAGTGAACACTATCATCTTAATTAGCCACAGTGTACATGGACATAAGCGGAACAATCCACAGATACATATTGAACCCTTTCACCATAGTCACCTGCGTCTCCAAATCATCAGTCGCGTTCAACAATCTGTTCATTGCATTGTTTACCTCACAGCTTGTGGCAGGTAAGCACATTGTGGAAAAAGTACTTTAACTGATATTCGATGATGAGTGTGTGTTTGTAACGGTTTAAAAGTAACGGTTGTCAGGGTAAAAATGGATTTTAATCACATGCAGAACTTTATTTCTGGGCTTTTGGCTATACTTATTTCCCTCTTATATTCACGCTTTTGTGGGCTAACCTTGCTCCTTGAATTGGCCTCACTTATTGTGGTTAATCTCTACCCCACACATTATGTTAATATAGGATTGACCAATAAGTTCCCTCCAGGCAACATCCTCACTACCACCTTGTTCCTTGCGCTTGCAACTTATGAGACTTTCTATCCGATCCAACTCATCACAGTGGCTGTGCTGTGCATGCACAAGTATAAGGTTGGTGCTTCATACTGTTGTAGCCTGTAACATGGTGTTTTACATGGTTTTAAAACAGTCTTATCAAACGTCGTTAAATTCAAAGGTTAGTCGTTAAGTAGCTGTGTAGAACCATCAATTATTGTTTTAGTAGAACCATTAAACTAAAGGTTTCTGCATCAAAACAAGCCAATAGCTAGTTTTGTTGTAACGCAAGGCACATATAGTATGTTTCTTGATTTACTGGTTTATTGGGTTGAACATAATCTTAGAAATCAGTGTCCCCATCCTATGCAATACACTGTAAAGAAAAACTGTTCACATATGGTTATATGTGTAGCTTTTTCAGTTGACTATATTCTGACTTATTCTTTAAAGCGTGCGTGTAATATATAGGCTATTTAGTTAAAACGACATTGCTGACATTAATTATTTCGCATTTAATCCCAATGTATAATATGAATCAACTTTTCTTTATGTTTGCAGGAAACATCTGGAGCTTTGATCAAGACTTTGGTTTGTTTTACAATGTGGATGGTTGTTTTATTCGGAGTTTCATATCTCCAGGAAGGATCATTGGATTCCATATTTGCACATTACAAGTTCATGTATGTCACTGTGTGATGTATTTTGTAAATATAATTTTCTGTATTTTGTGAATATAATTTTCTGAATTTTGTGAATATAATTTTTTGGACTTTTTTTGAGTTTTTTGGACGAGTTTTTTGGATTTTTTTGGGGGGATTTTAGAAAAATTCAAATGTAAATATTATATATAATAAGTGTATGCTGGAAAGTAATAATATTGCATTGGTATGTATCCAAATGGTCGCTGAATTCATATTTCATAAACCCTGTCTGATTACAACGGTTACTTTTATTGAAATGCTTAAAATATATATGTAGTAAATTGCATCAGTTCTTGCCAACTTTTTTTTCTGCAAATCTTGTTCAAAAAGTCTTTCAGTGGCCTTTAGGTTCCCCATATGAAAAAATATAAATTTATTTTCCAACCAAAGAATTAAAACAATGCATTTTAATTTAGCAGTAACATATTATTTATATTGATCTGTGATGGTTTCTTAAAAGATCCAAAAATCACCACCATGTTAAAAAACACCATTCTGTCACAGCTTAATGGTGCCCGATCAGACACCAAACGTCGGGGTGTTCTGGTATTTCTTCACCGAGATCTTCAACCATTTTCAAACTTTCTTCCTATTTGTGTTTCAACTCAATGGATTGTTCTACTGTGTTCCTCTCACAATTAAGCTGAGGCAAGTTGACTTATTTTCCTCTGTAATTTATTTGTAATTCAGCCACGTACAGCACAACAACCATCGTCAAAATACAACTATGAGGTATACAACCTGCTATATTATCACCTTAATTCTTAAACCCCACCCTGTAGAAACTATTACCTGTTTACAATTTCAATAACATTCTGTGTATAAGCTGTCACGCACAAGATTTGATTTTGATAAGGTATACTGGGTAGACTATTGTTAGGTCACTGTTCAAGAAAACCAATCCACGTAACTTCAAGTGGAATCCAGTCAACCAAGTTTTTTGAATTGCATCATGTAGCCATTGGAACTTAATTAAATTCATTGATTGGAGTAATTAAAACACTGCTGTGGTCCGCAAGCAAAAACTACAAAAAGCTGGAGTTTATTAAAATTTTAACCCCTAAAAAGCCCCAAGTGGTCAGACATATTCAACCACACCATTAAAACCTTCCTCACAGATCGCATCCCATTCAACTTATGTTCCTGTTAGTTTGTGTGATTTCTATGTTCAAATCGTACCCCAGCGTAGGAGACGCTTCATTGTGGATTTCTATGCTTCCATTGTGGTCACATACATTCAATTGTGAGTCATAACCAGGATTGAAGTTCGGGGAAATACTTGTTTTGGGATAGGAAAGTTAGTTGGGTGAATTATGATGTCTTAGTACCAGTTTTTAAAAAACACTTTTAATCTGTGTCTGGTAATTCAGCTATTAATACAATAAATTAGCTCTTGTGGCTGTGGATTCATTGTACAAGGTACTGATAAGTCATTGTACAAGGTACTGATGTGATTGTTTCCCATGATAGGAGTAACATGCATTCAAACCTAAAAATACTGACTATACTGAAATGGCTTCAACAAGTAACGTAATATATTACAAGCATGATTACCCGTATTAAAACATAAATATTTACCTTCAAACCCCCGAATTATCTTCAGACTTACGTTATCCACTTATTGTGGGAGTCATGTTACTGACGACCACCCTGCTATGCCCTGTCATGTGGTACATGTGGATTGTAGCTCACTCAGCCAACGCTAACTTCTATTTTGCTGCTACGCTGGCCTATACTGCATCCCAGGTATGTTCATATGATTCCATTTATATATAGGGTGTAACTACAATTTTTTACTGCTCATTTCAATGAGATAATGTACGGTGGACATGCCTATTTGAACAATAGTCCTTTGTAATTTAAACATGAATAATCTCTGTTTAAGTAGTAGTGAGACTGGTGATAGGTAAAAAGATGTTTGGTGTGCTTCACCAGCTTGTGTCAATCACACATGTCCATCATCTAGTTCATAATTCTCAGTGGTTTAGTGCAGTGGTCTCCAACCCTCTGGCCATGCATGGTTCTGTATTGTGGATCAATGTTATAGTGATGAGAAGTAGGCAAGTCATTAGTCCGCTTCTTTCATGCTAATCATTATATGATCAGCTAGTAACAACTAGGATACATAAAACAATCTATGTCAACTCCTTAACATGCTGTCAAATTATAAGTTGTCTGGTCTAAAGGAATAAAAAAAGTTGGGAACCACTGGTTAAATAGGTTAAAAAAGAATATACCAATGTGTATCCTATTCAACACAGTGTAATAATAATTTGACTTTAGGCACATGGTAATATAATAAGTGCCTGTGTTATAACACAACACCCCCAACCCCACGATGTAAACATATGTATTGATAACACTTAACAGGACATTGGTCCAACCCAAAAGCATTTAAATAAGTGGTGTATTTAAAGTAATCCTTAATAGTTTGTTATTTTCCTATACTTATCCTAGCATTGCACAGTGTACACTTTATATTAATGGTTTACAAACTCAAATACCAAACTCAAACTGTATTTCATCTCTTTCCACAGATATTCATAATGACAAACGTAGCAATCGCGTACATGAAATGGCATGTCCATATAAGGCAAGGTATTCAACTGAAGAAAGCTGGTTCAAGTGAGAAAGTCGTGCTGAGGTTGATGAACTGATGCAGAGACAGTAAAACAACATGCCGTGACCAAACACTGAAACAGCTCAGACTGTTAGCACAAACTGACTGCAGGCATGTGCTTATGCATTGATTGACTTATCTTTGGCAGTACGCGTGGTCACTGTGTTTGGTCGATGTAATCCAGTCCTTAATTTTTGAGATACCTGGAAGGCTTGGCTGCTACTTTTTAGATCCATTATATCCTTGAGAACGTTATGTCAAATAGTGGAAACAATAAAACATGTCGAATTGTGAAATATTTAAACAAACTATCATTTTTTAAGTGTGGTTTACTGTGATATTGAGTACATAAACTTTGTTTGTGTATATGAATTGCATTATTTGAGTAACTGAGCAATCTATGTGTGCCAAAGAATTAAATTTCGGAAACAATAAAACATAAAGAACCAGCAGAAAACCTGACTGCGTGCAAGTGGTATTATAATGATTGTTTCCGATTTTGGACAGTAATAGTATTCTCTCTCGCCACCCTCTGTTTATCTGTATGATAAAGTATAAACTAAAAATTTAGTTCTAGCAGGTCTCGTTAGTCTGGTGGTATAGTGCGGTGCCTTTCAGCCTAAAGGTTGCAGGTACGAAACTGATCACTAGCTAGTCGGTTGTGTGATTGGGCAAGACACTTAACGGACATTGCCTGAACCCAGCGAATTAATGGGTTCTACCAAAATGAAGGAATGTCTTAATTATACAACACACTGCAATAGCTCCTGTAAACCAACGATGGGCGTGAGGTGATCTGATGATTGCCCATGTATTAACCCCCTTGGTTTTCCCATTTAACAGGGATAAACATGAAGATCGTATCCTATCCCTTATAAAATTATATAACATGCTCCATTCATACTGGTCTTGCACTTAAATTTCAATCTACTGCATTGGTTCTTTAACAATCAAAGTTCATGGAACTTTTTAACCTTCCCTATTCTTGGTAGTGGACACATAATGTTCTTTATAAACAAACACACAGTGACAATGGATTGAATTGTTGTAATAGTTGCGAATCACACAATGACGAACAACTTTAACACACCGTGTTAGTGAACTACACATTGTTACACACCACATACGCAAGTAAGTGAGATGTTAAAGTAAACACAAAAGTTGAATTTTTGAGAAAGAGAGAATTAAAAAGATTTCATTTTTGGCGAAAAAAAATCGAAAATCACATTTTCAAAAAACAGCTTTTTCCTTCATTAGTCACAAGTGTTATTGATGCAAATTTTTAATGGAAGCAGCTAATTTGCATAACTAATTAGTTAGGCTCTAATGCACAATTAATCAAGTTCATCAATATCGGTCCAAGTACTTTTCACTTGATGTTTGGGTTGTTTTAGGAGAAATTCATTTTTCACCCCATTTTGGTTCTGGACATGTTTTTCCTTTGTTGGAAAACTTTTGGCAAAATCCCCAACATCACTATGTTCTCGATAATTCCGACCAAAGTCGAAACAATCATCCACAGATTCACCACTAGATGTACTCAGCGGGCTATCGTCATGGGTCAACGGAGATCCGATCTCAATCCAATCATCAGGCGACCCATCATCAACCTTTGACCTTTCATCAACCTTCGACTCCACATCGAGGTGACCTTCAGATGACCCCTGGATGATCTCAAGGTCGTCGTGACGATCATCAAGCAGTTCACCCTGGGAAAACGGGACATCACATTAGTATGGGCGGGTCACAGTAGCCACCGGGACCAGGAATTTAGGCCATAGAAGGCCCATTACTGCAGCGCCCTGAGCTATCACGGATCCGGGATATAGCGGTCAAGTCGGCCCATTTCTGGGATACATTAACATATAAATAACACATCATTGATGTGTGGATACAGCTTTTGGAAATTTAGATCCACCTTTCTGTAAAGAAAGATACACAACCAGCCGAAGATTAAAAAAAAAACGAATTTATTTGACAAATTGTTATTACCAGTTTCTTATTTAAATAAAAAAAACAAGATTCCATCATATTGGTTACCATTGTGGCACAGTTATTGTTATTAATTCGTTCCTAAATGTTTGCAAACAATTCTGTACGGGACATTGACAAAATCTCTTCTACACTAAATTGAATTTAGTAACAAAATTAGATTATGGTGCCACAACTTCTAATATGAGATCGCACATTACGATACCTCAACTTACATTATGACACCAGTCTTTATCCCCCAAGATAGGATCCACAACAGAGACCCCCTTCTGCCCCAGACCTTCATCATTCACCCCGAGACACAAAGTTGGATTCTTCAGGTTTGTCTTGTTGGGTTGGTAGCTATGTGTGATGAATTTTGTTGGGGTTTGGTATTCACTGCTGGTATCGCTTGATGGTATTTGGTCTTTCTCAGTGTAATTTGTGGTTCCATTGATTTTAAGTTGGTGGGTGGTTTCAATTCGTGGTTGGTTTTGCTCGTTTTCTTGTTGCGTTTTATTGATTGGGTTTTTTGGTTGTTTTTTACCAGGGTTTACTTCACTGGTCGTTTCTTCTGGTTGTTTTTGATCCATCTTGTCAAAGCCATTCCGTGACAGATATGAGTTGGACTCCATACCGACACCGAGTGGTTTAAGATTCACCTCTTTTTCTTCATGTGGAAAAATGACAGATTTAGTTTTAAAACCTAAACAAAAGTATATTTTGCGTTAATTTTAAGAGTATAAAAGAAACAGTTTAAATCTGTTTTAAGTTATGCTTAATATAAGGAAGCATAAAGTTACATTACACTAAGCTCTAATCTGTTTGCAAAGATTTTTTAAGATTTCTTTGATTATAATTTCAAACTCAAATACAAAATAAATGGTAAAAATAAAACTCTTTTCTTTGATCAGTTATCCCTTTTTTTAAAACTACGAATATACACCCCACACAGCCTCTACCTGATTCTTGGCCAGCAAACTCCGCTGGTTTACTGCTAGGTTCAAGCAGTGTTTTCAGATCAAACAAGTTAAAAGTTTTCAGCAAAAGACCAGGGAACACTTGTGCAAAATACAAAGCAGGGCTGGTTGTTGAGATTTCTTTTTTCTTGTAGTTTTCACTGAGCAGGAAAATAATGGTTAGAAAATAATTTGATCAGAATTCAAAATTGGCCAGTGAGTGATGTGACTTAGTTGTGACAATAAGCTTGTGTTTCAACAGCGGCCCAGTGTTTCTGTGGAAGGTTGTGTTTTTTTATAATAACATCTGGATATATATGGCCGAACTGTAAAACTCGCATAGCAATCTTTTGGGAAAGGGTGATGATTTGGACCATGATTGCTTTATACATAGGGGTGCCTCTAAATCTAAATACTACAGGATCGTTTGGATCGCTTAGATTGCTATGGAAAGTAATTCTAACCCTGTCCCAAACACTAATCTCAACGCCAGAAGTAACTTTAACCCCAACCCTAACATTAATATCATACTCTTTATTTTAGTTAGAGAAGTTTACGAAGTATAGTAAGCGATCCAAGCGGTCGAGCGCTCCAAGCAATCCAGTAGTATTTAGAGGTACCAATACATAGAAGATTAAGATATAAAACACCTTTGCATCAAATACTCACAATACTTGTGCATCACGCAAGCACCCTTGAATCATGGTCAGTAATTCTTGGATGTTGTTGACCTCATTGATTTCTTGCTTGTTGTACATGTTTATAATCTCCTGCAAAATTTGTTTAGCATTGTTGGGGTTACAACTCATATAGACAGCTAGTGTTTTCCCACATTTGTCCTCCCGGTTAGTCTGGTGGTTTAGTACATCGCCTTTCAGCTAAAGGGTTTTAGGTACGAAACTGGTCGCTAGCTAGTACATAACACAATGCAAAATAGCCGTGGTAACCCGACGGTGGGCGCGGGGTGATTTGATGATATCCCGTGTGTTAACCCCGTTGGTTTTCCTATTCATGGGGATAAACATAAATATCCTATCCTATCCACATGATGGACTGGTTTGAAGCAATACTATCCAAATGATGCACAGGTTTGTCGGGATTTCTATGCATAAAAACATTTAACCAATACTGTACTTTATACATTTACACAATCGATTTAAAAGATTATTTGTTTAAAAATAAAACATTTCAAAACTAAACAATAAATTAAGTACACTATTGTTTAGATAAATAATATTGAAAAGTTAAATATTATTTTCGTTTTCTTACAATAATTCAACAATACAGTTCTTGTAAATATATAAATGTATACACATAGACTACCAATAGTTAATTTCCTAGGACTGAAAAGACTTAAACTTCAGGAAGTTAGAGGTTACTTGGAAAACTAAAAACTGCTGACTGTTTGAGTATTAGGCACCAACTAGCTTGACTTCGCAAATAATAAACAAAAAATCTTTTTATAATTGCACATTTACAAATACAGAAGTTTACGTTTTAACTGGTAAATTAAAAAGCCTGTTGCTAAGTTGGTAGTAAAAGGGGAAATTAAAAATTAATGGCGGTGATTGTGAAATTTACTACGTAAGCATTTGAAGTACTAAATAGAAAATGTTTAATTTAAAGGTAAGTGGTTGGCCTAACCCCCTCAATTTCAACCTTTGTTTCGTAACATGTAAACACACCTGACCCTATGTCACCAAGTCCTGAAACATGATGGAATAGTAGATTATAAACAAACAGAAAACCCCAATAACCCAGTCTGGAAAGCATGGCAAGTGCACCTGCAAGATTTTTTAAACTATCATAAATGCACCAAAAAAAAAACGGAAAATACACCCATGCTAAGTAGTAACCCCACTTTTACCTACCCTTTCATGTTTTGCCAACATGTCCATGATTTCACCATCAGGACCCACCCAGCCCCCTAAAGCCGACCCAACCAACTTCTCCAGATATTCCTCTTTCCGCTGATCACTCCAGAAGTAAGGATGTGCCAGGAGCTACAAGAAAGTTTGACAGTTGATATAAATTCACAGACTGATAGCTGTTCGTTTGTCATAAACCTGCTGAATGGGTACCGTGCATGTTTCATGGATAAAAACAAAATATGCATGCAGCTAGTTGGTAAATAGTGTTTGGTTTCCAGTTTTAATTGTACTCTACTTCACATCGGGGGTGGAATTTGAAAGCCAAGGATAAATTTGCGCTGTAACTTTATTGTGTAAATTGTTGATAAGTCCATTAAAAATTGATTGATTAAAAAATGTAATCTGAAACATTTTTCACTTTTGTAGCATGTGGACTATTTTGGACCATGATATAAAATTGTCAACATTTTTTATTTAAAATAAACTGGAATTCTGCATGGTTATATTTAAATCAGAAAAAGTAATTTACCTTACCACCATAAAACATTGATTGAATAAAAGTATTATTAAACCAATTGGTCACTGACCTCATGCCTTTTTAATCGATGATCTGCATCCTTCTGAATAATGCTCTTTATAAGGTGATGGGGGTATGGATCGTGGAGCATTTTCAAGTTAAATCTGGTTTGGAAGAAAGAGTTTTTATGCCTACAATTATAGGGGTAGATTTAAGGTTGACAGAGGTGACAGTAGCTTAATTGACCTTTAAATTGCATGCTAACCACCCCTGGAGGAAACAAAACTGCTTTATGCTTTAAACTCAGAGTCAAAATGATTTAAATATATTTTTTTTTAAATGGCTTATCTACTTTTTCTGTATTCACACTTATGATAATTTGCATGCTTTGTATATTACATCATATTATGTGATTACACAGAGGTAACTTGAAATTTGTATATTTAAAATCACATCTGACTTAAATCTGAACAGCAAGAACCTTTAAAGATGATTCAATGAAAACTCCGAAATGCAACTTTTAAGTCATTTTAAAGTATAGTTCAATATCAGGCAACATAAAAAGCGCAATTTAAGTATGTGGGCTCAAAAAAAAGAAGTTATAACACTTACGCGCCACGCACGATGTTGCTGATGCACACACTTGGCACCGTATTCGGGTCGCCGAACGGGTGACAACCTCCACTAAGCACATAGAACATAACCATTCCAAGCGACTGGGAAAATAATTTTGTTACAACCGTCTATATCATCTTCAGGATATAAACATGCATTTTCTATTCTATTAGAAGTACAAAATCCACAAATTAAACTGTCACATGTTGCAAGCAGCATTCCGAATCAGTTTTCCAAATTTATTTACAATTATGATTTTGGTATTGAGGGATTTTGATTATTAAAAAGAGTTGTGAAAACAAAATATTTATGCTTCCGTACAAATCTCCATTTGTAAACTCTGAATGCAGTTTGCTGTTGCGTATGAAATATTTTATTAGAAACTCTTTTAAATAAAGTGGGTGTCCTAGGTAGCATAAAGGAAAGGAAATGTATTTCATAAAGGTGTTTTACTTCCCAAATGTCATTTGACAAAATACATATTTCTTATTAAAGACAGTGGCAGGTCATAGGAAATTTTTTTTAGATTTTGTTTTTCGAGATTTTGTTTTGCTAATTATCTATATAGGAATACAGGTTCCATAAGTCCAACAGTTTCAACTTCTAAATTAAATCCAATAATTTCACATCCCACACTCACTGCTATATCCGAGGCTTTGGTGACATCACAATGATTCTGTATGACCTCACTAGCGAGCCAGCACGTCGATACGTTGGTGACGCTGGGTACAAGGGGTTTCCCCTCGCTCTGATGCTCCCTCATGTGGATTCCATAATCCCCGAGACGGATCTGGTTGTCGGCCCCAACGAACACGTTTTGTGGCTTCGATGGAGAGTGCGAAGATGTTGGTTTGGTAAATTATATTGATTTACACAGATTAAAGTAATTTACTTAGATTACTAACACACATAGGCGGATAGTTTTAAAATGTCGCAGGGTTGCGAATGCAACGAGGGTTCGGCGGCATTCTTCCCCGGGAAATTTTTGTTCATTTTAACACTTAAATTAGACGTTTTAAATGCGTTTACGCCCGTTTAAAAAATGTCTGATTTAGAATGGAATACACGCTTAGGTTGCTCTAGGTTAAAATAATTAAAATGTGTTTCATTTCCGCTTTCTGCGTCACAATTATTTATTTGCCCTTAAACGTTCAACCCTAATCTGTACTCTTTGATAATCCGCCGATCAAAGAAACAAATACCGCCACGAGTTGCGGTTGCTACTATAATTGCAACATTTTGAGAAAGCGAAGTTTAGTCAAGCTTCAGATTTATTTTAATTCTAGAATTGATTTAAACGACCATTGTGCGATTTGTTCTATCAATAATTATTATCGGGTCTAATAGGTTATTATGATTCTGTTTATTTATGCGATGCTTTTATTTAAACGGCCACGTTACGATACGTAGTATACCTTTGGTTGTAATAAGTAATATTGAGTTAAAAATCAAACAATCAACGTGTGAATGGTTGCGTATATTACGTTGACAATCAAACAATCGACGTGTGAATGGTTGCTTATATTACGTAGACAATCAAACAATCGATGTGTGAATGGTTGCTTATATTACGTAACAATCAAACAATCAACGTGTGAATGGTGTTATTTATAATTGAATTTTATAAACTAACTATGCTTATCTGTTTTGTTGCTGGCACACAATACGTTAAATAGAAACAACGCAATTACGACAAATTAAATGTGGTCGGTAAAGTAACCTTTCGAAATAATAATGAACGCGGTAACGGTTATAACTACAAGTAGACTAACGTAAAAGACATGGAGTTGCCGAAAATATTTAAAACGATCGAAAACGTTTTTTTTTAATTATCGAACTTTAGCCTCCAAATTACAAGGGTTGCCTGGCAACCCCGCAACCCCGGAACTCGCCGCCCCTGCTAACACATATATATTTATATATAAGTCAAAATATGAGAGCTATGATGATATATTGCATAATGATGCTATGTAAAAGCTGCATCACCATTAATGTTTTTTTGGCAAAAATAGTCACTTTGCAGGCTTTTTACCTTCCAACTTCGAGAATTTTTTAGGAAGACAGTGGGACAAGAGTCCGAAATGGTCTATGTTAAGTTATTATTAATAAAGAAAGGTGGGTTGTGGTTTGTAGTAAAACATCAGGACCTGAATGAAGGCACAAAATGCCCGTTACTTACTACAATCAGGTCTAAATATGTGATTTTTGTATATTGTCAATTATGTGTCATTAAGTGGTAAGATAGCCGACTAGATTCTTAATTCAGTTGAAATGGGCAAGGATTGCAAAAAAACACTTCTGAAAAGGTTGCATAATTAGCAGAGTACTCACAAGATGAATTCAAAAAAGGCATCCCACTATACTGCAATTATCAATGGGCATAATAAGAAGTAAATGTCACTGCAGCCCACTAACTCGGGATGTAATACAAGTAGTTAATAAATTATTTAAATTTAAAAACTGGATGAAAGCAGGCAATTTCTCACCTTGACAGCCATGTGTAGAATACCATGTTTATGCAGGAAATCCAGGCCATGACTGATTTGCATACAACAATCCTGGTGTGTTGTTGCTAACGTTAAAAGTTTGTGCTTGTAGATTTGCTCAAGTGAGTATTCTCCCACAGTTTGGATCTGTGGGTGGGGAAGGGGAGAATGGTTTAATACTACGGTCTAAATATTGTTTGGGTTGGTTTACATGTCTCGGTTTTAAACCAATGATCACTGGTCTCTGCCAGGTCCGTTTTTGTATAATCTGCATATGCAGTATTAACTCTTTCCCTCCCAACTCGCCATATATCGCGAGTTGGTGGTAAAACATGGCATCCCGACTGTACATAAATGGGTGCAAATCTAAAAAACGATTTCTCCGCAATGCGTAATGGTAGAGACCTCAGCTATGGCTCATTCGATCAAGGAAACCCTATATTTTATTCTCTGTGATATCGTGGAGAAATAATAAAAATGCGAGGAGTGATAGCCTTTCTTTTTCAAGGCTTCGCCTCTTATTTCTATCGATTTTACACGAATTTACACGTGACTAACTCAGCCAATAGGAGTCGTGTTAACTTGCAGAGAAGCTCTTTTTGTCAAGCAAGTCTTTCTTTACATTCTCTGTAAATTTCGTGCCGTTGAGATAAAAAGGAGAGCGTTGGTGACGTTTTCGCAGCAGGCGGTTATGCTTCGTGTTCACCAAAGCATGAATCCAGCTGGGCCTGCTGAGCGCACGATAAAGAAAAAGGCGGCGAGACTAGCTAGTTCGGTGTGCCCTGCTTTGAAGAATATTGGATATAGTATTTGCGTTTGTTTGGTTTTGTATGCCCTTTTTACACTTCCTTCACTGTTCTTTTTTATACTTTTTACTATTTTAGTTCTACAAAACTAAAAACTTCAATGCGTTTTGGTTCAAGTTTTCATAATATAGTCAGAAAAAAGGGAAATTTCAATTACAAATAGTAAAAAAACTACTGAAGATAGAAATACAGTTCGAATTTTTCCTGAGTACAAAAACTATTAGACAATCTACATTCCAATTTTCATCTCATTTGGGCATTTCAATAATAAGTGAGTATTTCGTTTGTCAGTGCACCTCAAATTTTTCAAAGTCGAGCAGAATTTTCTTTGCATAAAAAGTGGTGTTCACTAAAGTTTACATAATATATTCTTTATTAGAGGTAGATTTTAGATGTGCAGCTTGTTTAAAAGAGGGATAAATTATCTTTCCAACCATACTAAATATTAAATCATAGCATAAACTTTAGAAAAACTGTGCTAATTTGAAAATGACTAAAAATTGTAAAAAACACTGCGGGACAGCATGTTTGAATTAATGCATTTGGCCGGGAGTGAAAGAGTTAAAGGCTAAACTAACGGTTTGACATTTTTTGCCTTTTTAGATGATTCGCCTTTATAAACTTATAAAATAAAGTATAGTTGCACTAGTATTATCTGAATCAGACTCCAGTGTACGTATGAGTCTTAATACAATTTTTATAAACAGCTATTTTTATCTTTTATACAAATTTAAAATAATTACCATTGGTATTTGAAAAAACAGGTTTTCTTTTAATAAAACTTGTCTTTAAAATCTAATCTGGTTATTGTTTTATTAAGTTTTTAGGATAAATTTGCTGAGTAACAGCCACATTACACACACCACTTTCTCATCAATTATGACATCACACTCGTGTCACAATGACAATTGATAAAACACAGGAAGTAGGGTTGTTTCAAACTAATCACTCATTGTGATGTCATAAAACTAAATTTTCTAAAAACAGTTTTAAATGAAACATGTAAATATGAACTAAAAACAATCAGTTTTTATAAAAAGCATACACATAACTATGTTATGGCCCTTATATTGAAATTTTCTCAAGATCAAAGTCTGGGATATTTTAAGATTTTAAGAGTGGACCATAATATTGATATGACAGGAGCTATTGCAGTGCAACAGTTAACCGGTAAACCGAGTTTTTTCTGAACAGCGTTATTGGAATCTGGGTTTATGCAAAAATGTAATAAACAAACTCTTCTATCACTAATCACATGTATATGCTACATAATAATACTTTTGTACTCACAACATAGAAATGAGTCTTTTCTTTTAATATCGAATAATACTTGTTGATATTTCTATGTTGAGGTATCGATAACAACGAGGCGATTGTGTCTCGTTGTGACAACACAGAGGCTCTTTTCGAATTGATCTTCTTGATGGCAACTTCAACGCCGGACCCCATTAAGCCGAGATAGATGAGGCTAAAGTCAGGGCTGTGTATAAAATAAGGCGTTATTTAGCTAGTCATGTTTAAAACATGAATAATGGTGAGGTTAAAGACCTGGGACTTCATGTTAAATCATTTGGTGTAAATGTTCAAGGGACTTTTATATTAAAATCATTTTAAAAGTGAATCATAACTATAACCAGTTGAAACATTGCTTTCATTAGCAGTACTTTTATTGAAAAAAAGTATGAGAGAGACCACTTACCCTGCTCCGATGTTTAGATGCTTTTGTTTATCACAAAAAAGAACCGAATCATTTTCCCATGTCAACTGTCGCAATTTATCGATTTCCATCTCAGATAAATCCTCGAATCTCGGAGCCCATCGGTTCGATGCTGACCTCCATGTTATGTTGGTTCCAAAGTCGTTGATTTCAACGTTCGTGTCGAAATCTATTTCTGGGTCCGGTTTCGGGGCTTTCAGGTTGCTGTAGTTCGGCGGGGGTTTTACCTTCACTTTCAGGGGTTGATCTCGGGGTTTTGTGCTCTCGTAGAAGGTGAGGGGGTGTGAGAAATGGACTGATTTGCGGGCTCCGCTGCTGCAGTCTGAGGAAGAAGAACTCTGGCGCCGTCTCCTCGACTCCTGGAGGACCAGCTCCCTCCAACCGGATGACGTTGTGTGCTTCGGTGTCTCCTCTTTGGGGGGCGGGGGTTCATGCTGGGTTGGATGAAATTTAGTAATTTTTTTATTAAAATTAAAATTTGTAACAATATACACATAGGGTGGTATACCCTGTATAGTTTGAATGACTATATACACATATGTAAAGGAACATTACAGATACAACTTTTGTAATAAAAAAAATCTTTTTTACTGAGCTAATTCTATTTTAGCAGATACAATACTTTTTTTTCTACTGCATAGGTTATTTAAAGTTAAAACAACAGTTATTAAAAACATTAATGTAAGAAAAATAAACCAGGGAATGCCAGACAACCTTTAAAACCAATGATTAACAAAAAATGAATAACAATATAGAGTAGGCCAGATTATTAACTATGCTAAAGGATTTTAAGTCTGATCAGTTTAAATCAAAAATATAATACGAACAAAAACAAGTCTTTAGGATTATAAAGAAACCTAAACCCAAACTGTTTTGATAGTATTATAACTGTCCTTATGTGTCGTCACTCTCATCACTGAGGATTATGACCAAGAAAATGGAGCTTTGATAGGCTATAGC
This sequence comes from Ciona savignyi, assembly GCA_000149265.1. Taxonomy (NCBI): domain Eukaryota; kingdom Metazoa; phylum Chordata; class Ascidiacea; order Phlebobranchia; family Cionidae; genus Ciona; species Ciona savignyi. Next base: position 2,580,817 of record CH002827.1, on the reverse strand, counting down.
CTCACTGTCATATATGTGTCATTTATAACATGTTCTTACTGTATAAATTATACTGTGGATATTTTCCATTTCCACCAGTGAAAGGAATATTAAATGTAAATATAACCTTATGGTAAGACACATTTTGGGATAAACAATATAACAATATTAAATCAGCCTATGTCCCATTACTTTTGGAATTAAAATGGCTTTTTAGACTTCGAACTGTCAGTAGTGGGATAGTGTTTGGTTGATTACTATCAGGTTTCATTGATAACAATTATTTACACAATTACTTAGTGTGACATCACAATAGTACCTGTGTTGTATCTTCTACCGATTCTTCTTTGTTTACCTTCTTTGTCTGGTTCTTCTTTTTGTTTTTTCTTTTCCTTTTACCAGGTTTCGGTAGTTCCCCATTAAAAACTAAAGTGTCATCTGATTCACGTTCGCAATTAGGAGCGGAATCCGGTCTATTTTTACTTGAATTTTTAAGTTTTTCCGGTATATCTAATTGTATATTCGCCGCGTTTTGTTTATTTTCACTTGAATTTTCTAGTTTTTCAGGTATCTCTAATTGTATATTCGGCGCGTTTCGTTTATTTTTTGATTTTTGCTTCTTTTTTTTGCTACCGTTCCGAGTGATTGTAGCATCGTCCAACAACTCTGCTTCAAATTTCCGACGTTCTTCCTCGAACATTCCACGTTGACTTTTGATCAACTGCATTGCAAAGCGAAGTTAATATGAAACATGCAATGTATGACTTATGGGATCACTTTGTTTTCAATAAAAGTATTAAAGATAGTAGTTGCATATATATGAGATTTGTAAAATGCAATTTTTAAAGTTGTTTTGATTGAATATGGAATAAAGTATAACCATCCAAAACAAAATAAGGTGGTTTATTGTCATTATGTTTTTGCTCATAGCAACAAACCAACTACTTAAGCAAATATATTAAACATAGAAATAATACAACTCAAAAACATAACAAACCTTTAGACACCGGCGCATGTTCCGATTGGATGAATTCTTCACGCTTGGGTGAATCTTGAGCAGCTCTTCAATTTCTTTGGAGAATAAAATTTCCCGGTCGTTTTTGAACCTAAAAATAGTTGCATACAATGAGTGGCCTAACTAATTTAAAATGTCTAACAACACAGTCTTATCAAGGTCATGACCATAAAGGTGCTTCATTCGATTTTAATCCAAATCACTTTCTGCGCGATCGTGCTCTTTGGGAAGGCATTACCAGAATTTGCATCCTTCAGGTAAAATTAAAGGAATAAAGAAATTCCAACAATGTAATATGTTAACAAACTATGTTAACTCTGCCAACCGGACAGTATACACAATATAATGTGGTGAGTTATCCTATAAAACTGACCGAAATAAATATATCATGTATTCACAATATACAGAACTTAATTTTATTGTAAATTACATTATGACGGTCCCAAGAACTGCATTTAGTATGTCTATAAATGAGTTCGCGATAACATCTAAAATAGAACTCTGGCATTCCCTGGCTTTCATTGTGTTATCCGATGACATAACATATAAGCTTACCACATAGGTTATCCACTATACCTTATGTATTAGGTCTAAACCTTTACACATCAAAGCATTTTCTACGGTAATTGTTGCAAATTTTAAAAATAGATCAATTACCGAAAGAGAAAATAAGAGTCTTTTAATTATTAATAAAGCGATGTTACACACAATAGAGTTATAAGTTATCTTTTATCAATCACATGCTTTGCACCACAAAATAATATAATAATTTGTTTAGCTACACTACAAATAAAACAGCAATGGATTAAATTTTTAAATGCAAAATTAATTAAATGCAAAATAAAAATAGGTCTACTACTCAAAAAGTTTTTATTTTTAAAATTAACAAAATGAAGATTTGACCACAAATATTAAGTATTTATCACCCATCCTTTCGCCCACCTGTTAACGAGATCCAGATGACCATGCTCCCCTGACTTGACCACACACTCCCCACTCACGGCGACTCCAAAATCCAACAGCAAGTGAGCTAATGTGGCGTCTTCTTCAAGCGTTCTGTGAAATAAAAGGTTTATACCAAAAAATAAACTGGTTATTTTTTCTTGTTTTAAGTTGTTGTATCTTGCATTTAAGTTATAACATAAAGTTTTCTCAAAATGTCGTTTGATTACGAAGCCTGTCAAGATGCCGCCCAGTATCTCCGTTTGTCCCGGGAGCAAATCATTGCCAACCAGACACAAAAACCCGATGGTAAGTCGACTTTGTTCTAGAAATAACTTATTTTGATATTTCGTTAAAGAAATTGCATTTATTGTATTATTATAGGCAAGAAATACGTC